>JANAWD010000629.1:0-23596 GCA_027627245.1 Meripilus lineatus | reverse complement strand
CGTCTTTCAGGCGATTCTAATAAACATTTCTATAAAATGAGCAGCAAAGGCAAGGGATAAGCCGGCGAACATTACGTCGGAGAAGGCCGAAAACCAACCCGCTCCTGGTCAGTTGTGAATCTGCTTTTGCTCATCCTCATTTGCGCCTCTCACCTGTTGTTTTCTTTTTCTTTTTCTGTGACTCCAGCTGCGCAGAAGAGTGCCAAGAAATCACGCGCAGTGGTTCTTTCTGAAGTTTCTTCACCACAGATGACGCCACCGCCTGGTTCTCCCGCAATCGCCCTGAAGGACAATATTGGTATGCTTATCATCACCTGTGGTACCTTCATCTTGGAATGAGTCCCCTAAACACGTATTCTTAAAGCTGCTACCAAATCCTCCCTCAAGACAACCAACAGGGCAGGGACAACCCTGACAAACCCAAGTCCGGCGATGATCTCTCCACAGGTTACAACCCCGGCGATGATCTCTCCACAGGTTACAACCCCGGCGATGGTTTCTCCTGGTGTTACAACTCCGGCGATCCAGAAGGAACATTTGCTTGCAGCGGTACAAGCAGTAATGGATGAGGGAAACCAGAAACTCTCATCGGAGATTGCTGAATTGAGAGGCGAACTCAAGGAGCTCAAGGCGGCAGCTCTGGCGGCAGTGTCTCTGAGCTCAGCCCAAATAGAGACACACATGCAGGGTGTGATTTCAGGGATGGAAGAAAGAGTCGCCCTCATCATGGCTGGTTTTCAAACACAGGTGGATGAAAAGCTGTTGAGTGTCCATCCCGCTCCTTCTGCTTCTAGGGAGATCCTCTCAGACGCCGCACCTGGCGGTGGTATACAACCATCTCCGGCTTCTGCGGTTACTGCCGGGGATCCCAACATGAGGAACCTACAAGCCGGCATTGATCACATCATGCTGGAACCAATTCCGCCTTCGCCCATCCTTCAGTAGGCTTTCCTATTGCTTGTCAAATCTTGCAATGTCCACTAATTTCCTTTGTTATCAGGAACAATCCTGAGAACAATCAGGATACGGAGAAGGTGACCGGTGATGACAATGCCATGTTAGAGGATGGTGAGATTCGTGAGGATGTTGGAGGCTCCCTGGAGGCAGTTTAGTTGATAGCGCCTATCCCGTACATATTGTTCCCTTTCATTGAATACTTTATTTGCGTTCTCATGCTCATNGTCACAATACTGGCACATAGTAAGAAAGGTCTCCGTCACAGATTGTCATTGTATATAGGACTATATAGAAGTGTCCCTGCTGTTCTAAAACCCATGCCGAGCTCGGAGATTAGCAACACGTTTGCGTGACGTCTTTTTCCTATAGATAGCGATCTGGAGTTCCTGAAGCTTCAACCAGACATACTCCTGGAAGTCAATGAACCTCGACGGCTCTGTCTCCATCTTACCCAAACATGCAGACACAAACGCTATGAAGATGTCTTCTGTAGGGAATCGTGGATAGAGCACCTCTGATATATCCTGACCCATCTCTCTTGGAGGGCCGACAGTCTCNTATTGATAGTAGTAGTCGTCCAGGCGATTGNGATCAGCGCTCATCATGGGCATCAATCGGTGGCATGCTTCCACGATGAACTCAAGATGGGTGAACAGTCTTGCTTTGCNAGTATCAGTACTCTTGCCATGTTTCAACAACTCTCTATTACTTACTATCGGTAGCGGTCCACTCAGTCCACTCATCTCGCCAGAGGTGAAAAGGAACGACATCTTTGCCCTCGGCACGCCTCTCCAAAAATTCTGATGAAATAATGTTTGCATATCATCAGATACATTTCATCGGTCATACACCTAGGCTTTTGGCCATACCCCTACGAGACATACCCTCCTCTGTCTCTCCCCGNAGTACAATAGTCAATTGGCTCTCTGATTCCCCGTTAGTCCCAGAAACTTGTTAGTGAGAGGAATCATGCGTACCGCCTTGATATAACACATTCATCCTTCTCTCCTCATAGTTGAGGACGACTTCCACTTTGCCGAACGCACAGATGAGGCGAGCCTCAAAGTCGCATGTTCTGTTGGATGGATNNNGTTCCATCAAGGTAAGAGTGAAGATGGATGACTGGTCTTATCGATGGATTGCTGCTAGCTAGTATCACCGCACAACTGCCATGGAGTAGTAGCCGCCCAACCACATGACCTTGCGAAAGTCCGGCGATGGTTTCTCACTAAGGCGACAACTTCCGGCAATGGTTTCACCAGAGGGGATAACCCCGGCGGTGATTTCTCNNGAGGTCACAACACCAGAAATACCATTGAAAGATCCTTCAANCTCATGGTATACATTGATATACTNCTCCGGAAGCATCAGTACCNGCCACGCNTAGCNATAAGGGAGCGGACACATTGAAATGACCTCTGTCNTCTAGCTAAGGCAATCTTGAGCTCCTGAAGCTTCAACCATACATGCTGCTGGAAGTCCCAGAANTTCGANTCCTCTTCCTCTAGTTTACCCAAGCATGCAGATATGAAAGAGCCTACANATTTCTCTACAGAGATCTGTNGANAGAGAAGTCTTTCCACCGTTTCTGATGNACCACGGANAGTCGCATGAANNGATTGATNATAGTCCAGGGCNCTGGTGTCATGCTCCATGGTCTGGATCATCTCTTTGCATGCTNTCAGTATGAACTCAAGGTTNGTGAGCCGTGGTCCTTTANNAGTACTGTCAATATGCTTGCCGTGTTTCAGAAACTGTNAATTNCTTACTTTCATCCCNGTCGACTCCAGTTNGCCAGANTTCAGGCCNAATGAGGTCTTTGCNNTCAGCACNGGTCTGCAAAAACGCTGAGGAAGNAATGTTTGCACATCATCAGATACATTTCATCGGGGATGCACCATGGCTTNNGGCNGTACTCTCAAGATCCCACTCTTCTCTGAGGGTAACCTCATATTGACTCGCTGATTTGCTATGAGTTGTCCTGGAAAGTTCGTAATGAGAGGAATTATGTTTACCGCCCCAATAAGACACAACCATTGTTCTTGTCGCGTCATTTATGGTAACTTGCACTTTGCCATGTTTATACACCAAGTGAAGCGAGGACGCAGATCTGTTTGGCATCAGAGTAACGGCGAAGATGGATGAGTGATATTATTGATGGATTACTACTTTTATCTCACAGCTGCCATGGACTCGGAGTAGTAGCCGCCCAAGCATGTGACAAGTGTGAGGGACAAGAAAATGATCCAGTGAAAAGCGAGTTCAGACAAGTGCTCACAGAACAATCAAATCTGGTGAATAGGGGTCATTGTGTTAGCTGGGGGGCCACTCTGAGAAATCCAAAGCAACACCACCTAGACACGATCTTGCCAGGTATGCATTCCCGATGGCAGAGGAATCCAAGAGTGGTCATGTGTGCGACTGAGAAAGCATGGGCAATACCGGTGAGATTAGATTTGCGTACACTGAGTCTAAACCTGTCGAATACATTTCTAGCCTAGAATACACGCTTCATTTGATCTTTTATCATTGTAATTGCATCACAAAAGTTATGCTTTGCAAGGAGTTCAATGACATGTGCCGCCGCTATCTGTCTTGTCCCTGCAGAGACCTTGAGACTGCGGATGCTACTATACACAAACTCTTGGAAAATGATAAACTTTGATCTCTGTTCATCCAGTTTTGCGGGGCATCCAGACGTAATTGAGTCTATCAACAAAAAACGAGTGTTTGGATGCAGCAACGGTTTGATTGCGGGGAATAGATCAACCCCAGGCAGCTGGAACTCAAGTTAGGAAGCTAAAGTTTCTATCACCCAAGTGCCAGGCTAATAGAAGCTGTAGCTGAAACTGTACAGTCCCTAATTCCAAATCACAATGGGTAGACAGCTGTAGGACAGCTAGAAAAGAGAAAAAAATCATAGAAAATGGGAAAATAATCAAAAAATATAATGGTACTAAAATCAAGAAGATTGGAGTCAAAGTTATCAACCAACATATAGCATCTGAGTTTATAAGAAGATTATAAGTCTCGGATTCAAAGTAGAACTAGGTAAAAGTGGACTAGTCTACCTCACCAAATTTTAGAGGAGTCCAATGAGACCTCAATGAGATCTCATACCAATCTGCAACCAAATGGTCAAAATTTTCCTTATTTGGTAGTTTTTACTCTCTTTCTTTAAGTTGAGAAGACTTCTTGAGAACAAAGACTTGGGTTTTCTTTGTGGGTATTTTATATCTAGATGTTATTGGTTCTTATCATTCCTGAATGAGAAATTTTCCAGAGAAAATCCCTGAATTCTTTCAAAAATATTAGAATTATTCTTCCTTTCTCAAAACTTGGATTACTATAAAGAGGGAAAGAGAAAGAAGGTACTAAAGATTTGTTATGAGGGTGTTACCTCTGAAAATTGGGACACACATTTTTGAACACTATGCAATGCGTACAATACAGTCTTTTGATTTCTTATGATTTTTTCTGGCACAATATCAACTAATCTTTCAAAATAAGGCAAATATATACCCCTCACAGAGCAAAATGAATTTATTTTTCAATTGTACCTCTTGAAGTTTACATCTTTGCAAAATTGTTTATTGCATGATAGAGATGTGCTTTAAGTAGCTACCAGATGAATTGCATCAAGGAAACCTTTATTTCTTGTATCCTTTTATGTTTTTGTACTGCCGATATTAGTCACTTCCTGTATTTCTTAGTCAGGCACTTGAGAGTTCCCACAGATGGCTGAGTTGCTGAATTTGGATTGCTTGTGAATTGGGCGACCTATGCAGTTATCAATCACTCTTCAAAAAATCTGAAATTTTGTATATTTTATATTTACTTACACTTCAATACGTGTGCCAAATTTTGAGGCAGGAAATGTACCTATTCTTGTATGTTTTCGTTTTTTTCTGTTCTCTTGGGTCGGCCACTGCGCCCGCGCGCTAGAGGGTTCCCACGGGTGGCCAACTACCCAGTTTTTGGCAGTTTGAGAGTAGTTGGCCTTAAAATATTCATGCAAATACCAATCCTCTCTAAAAATCTGAAACTTTGCACACTTTTTATTTAGTTATATTTTTTTGTAAATCTCTAATTTTGAAGTACAAAATATAGTAGTTCTCTCAGAATATATATGAACAGTCTTCGTGGCCAAGTACTGGGTCAGCCACAGTATTAGTAAGTAGTCTTTTCAGGAAAACAGTTTTCTATAGAAAAGTATAAAAGAGAGATATCAGATAGATTGAAAAGATAAGTAGTCCCTTTTTGAGAGTAAAAACAGATATCTTAGAAATAGGTATTCAGTAAACCTCTTTTACAAAAAGTCTATAGTTGACAGTTCTTCTCTTATTGTCTCTATGAAATAGTCATAGATAGAGTAGAATTCCATTATAATCAGGTACCTTAAGGTAAATCTACATAGAACTCTAGAAACTTTTAGAACTGAGACTTTTATAGTAGTCAGATTACTAGAATAATTTCTTAAAATTTTAATTGACTAGATTCTGCTATATGTCTGATTGTGAAAACTATCTCTTTTAAACTAAAAACTATCTGAATAGCTATTGACTTAAAGACTAATCTATTACTCTCAGTAAATTATAAAAGAAGCTGTATTCTTTCACATTTTCTGCCTATTAAACTATAGCTTACTACAATGAGTAGGTTTAGTCAGATATATACATATCAGCTAGTTTACTATATCTACTATTCCTTCTAAACGCTAAACTTATTTTTATCATTCTCTTCTCTAGTATTATTCTTCAATGCTCACTCTTTTTCTTGACCTTATTAATTTCATCTAGTTCTATCTTAATTAACTCAGAACTTTAAAGCCAATGATCAGAGAGTTTATTTTCCAGTATTTCTAGTGTATCTTTTATGTTCTTAAATTCCAATCCAAGCTTAATACTATTAGTAAAGTTTACTTGTAGTCATGCAGATATGTCTCTCAGAAATTCTAAGTATACTACTGGAACATCTACACAATAGTTTGCCTATTGGCAGAAATTTTTAGAGGACTGAGAATCTTTATGAAAGTTTAAAAATATATTTACAGATTATATCAAGATTAATATACTCTTTAGATCTTGTTATATAGATGTTAGAGAAATTCTTGAGACACTCTCAGATTATATTTCTTCTAATTGAGAAAAGTTAAAGAAAGAAATCAAGAGAGTTTTTGATATTTAGAAGGTAGAACTAAGTATTTCAGATACTTCAAATACTCTGTCTATCAGACCAATAGGAACAATACTCCTTTGCTATCTAATTGATATATAAGCATAGATACTGTGGATTTGCCTTAAATTGTAGATAGGCCACTGCTTACCTAGAAAGTCTTTAAGTCTGCTTTTGTAGGCAGGAATATTCTTTAGAATTGATATCTAGAGATGACCAGAAATCAGGGATATCACTAGGTATCAGAGATCTTTTTTATTTTTTTGGTAGTTTATGAAAAGAAATTCTTTGATATTATAATTTTAATATAAATTGATTAGGTGATATATAACAGCATTGGTAGTTGAATATATTATCATTTTAATAATTCATTTCTTAGAAGTATATCAAATACAGAGTATTCTTTTATCTTGTATAAATTATGTTTAATATCTAATAGAAGAGCTAAAAGTTTAGAAATAGATACAGAGAGCCTTAAAATACTTTTAATAATATATATATAGTAAAGTTAATAGAAAGTCATAACCTATTAAATCTTTAATATTTCAATTCTCAGAAAGGGACTTTAGACTCACTAGAATATCTAAAGTACTAAATATAATCCCTCATAAAAGTTAATATATCTAATTCTATAGAATATCTATCTTTGCTTCATAGATATCTTAAATAGTTGCTATAAAATACTCTTTCTTAGATCTAGGATTATCTACAGAAGTATTCTGACCTATCTATTGTGTATTATAGACTGCCTATAGTAGAATATATAGAATAATCTGTAATAACTCTAGGACTATCTATATCTCTTATTTAGAGTTGCTAATGCTAACTTTAAAACTGCTCATATTGTTTTTAACATAACTAATACTAACTTTGGGACTACCCTTATCTTTCTTTAGGATAATCAATACTAACTTCAAAGCTACCTAATTCTATTTGAGATCACTAATGCTAACTTTAGGACTGCTCATATCTTTACTTCAAGATGACTAATACTAGAAGATATAGAATACATTAGCTTATCATAGCTCACTAATAGAAGAAACAAATACTTAAATAATTGATACATATTTATTATATCTATAACAAGATATTTTTGACAAAGATCAATATACTTAATATCAGAAAGAATTAAAAGATAGAAGAGATTTAATACAAATAATCAAGATGTTATCTAATATTTTTGAGAGTTTATATAATTAGTACTCATATAAATCTGCTGATATTCTATATATGAGATATATATAGAAGCTAGAAAATGTTAAGATAATCAGAGACATAGATTTCAGAGCCACTGTAGATCTAATATAAAGATATAGTAAAACATATATTTTTTATATGTGAATACATTTAATATATTATTGGGAGTATGTAAAGCAAATATCAAGATAATCTGATATATCTTGGTCTTTCTATCAAGAATAAAAGAGAATTGTTATCTAAAATTTTCAAAAATATCAAATTTAAATGTAGTTTGAGAATCATATAAATTATATATTCTTATAGCTACTAAAAATTCCTTTCTAACACTATTTTTTATGATCTGTCCTGTGATTGTTTTTAGATTGTCAAAATATTATCTGTGGAACATAGGTATAGCTAAAGATTCAGAAGCAGATTGAGCCATCTTTAAAACTGACAATTAATTTCAGCTACACTTATATTCTATAGATAATGTTTTGACAATCTGTAAACAATCACTGAACAGATCATTATAAAGAAAATACTATTAGAAAAATATTCTTAATAGCTATTTGAATATATAATCTTTATAATTATTGGATCTGGTTTATATTGATATGCTCAAAATAGTGATTTTGCACTACAATCCTCTTCCATTCTTTGTAGAAATGCTAAAACTTGACAGATTCTCTTGATATTTGGTACACATACTCTAGATAATATATTCAATTTATTGATATATAAAATATATATATTTTAGTATATCTATAAATTGGATTCACAGTAGCTCTAAAATCCATACCTCTGCCTACCTCAGCATTTTCTTACCTCTATATACACTCACTCATAGAATATCAGCAGATTGATATTAGTACTTATTATAAGTATTGCTTGGTATGAATTTTATAGAATAAACTGTCTTGGATATTAGATAGTAGATTAATTATCTGTTTTAGTCTCCTTCTATTTGTTAATTCTTTCTAGTATTGATCAAACTGATCTTTATCAACAATATCTTGATATAGATATAATAATATATATAGATTATTTGTTTATTTGTTTCTTCTATTAGTCAGTATAAATAAGGCAATCTATTCTATATCACTGAGTATTAGTTATCTCAGAGTGAAGGTATAAGCAGTCTTGCAGTTAGCATTGGTCATCCCAAAGATAAGATATAGGCAGTTCTAAAATTATTATATATCATTCCATATATTCATATAACATTCAGAAGTATTGATAATTTATAATGCTGAGAAAACTGTCAAGTTTCTCCAGAATGCATTTGCTTGTTCTATATATATGATTTCTCCCAATGGCGATTGATTACTGATCTGGATTTTTTTCATAGCTGCTACGATGTAATGTATGTACCAGATCATTGCTTGACCATATCTCTTTGAACACTTTGTTTTCAGGGTGTATCCTGTGATAGTATCGAATTCTAACTGTGATCACACCTTTTGTGCCCTCTGTCTCCTTAAGCACTTCTTCTCGAGATTGGATGAAGATGAATACTGGAACACTCAGTTGATATGGCCAACTTGTCAGGCTGTACTTTCTCTCATTCTAGATGACACTTCTCAACTGTCTCACAGCTGCCCGTTTATCTCAAACACAGCAACAGACAAATGTATGATGCAACTCATGGACTCACTCCATCAATATACCTTCAATGAGCCTGGCTCTCCCAAAGAGATAGTCAAGTGGTTAATCAATGGAGATTTAAGAGTAACAT
This sequence comes from Meripilus lineatus, assembly GCA_027627245.1. Lineage (NCBI taxonomy): Eukaryota > Fungi > Basidiomycota > Agaricomycetes > Polyporales > Meripilaceae > Meripilus > Meripilus lineatus. The sequence continues at coordinate 14,547 of JANAWD010000629.1, read as the reverse complement.
GGTGGACATGAGCAAGTATACATATTGCACCTCCATCCGTCTACTATGTCTCTGCTAACACTATTTTTAGATATAGCAAGTTCATAGTGGACAGTGTCGTTAAGGATTAGGCAGAGTGTCAACTACACGAATTTTTTTGTATGTCCAAACTTGTAAACATGATGAAATAATTGAATGCATCATATGGGCCTCTCTTACTATACGTTATCTATCCAGTGTAGCATTTGTAGTCAGCAGTAGTTTGTTGATAAAAGCCCCGGTATGTTGTCTATAGTATTGTTATGTTGTGTATCCTCTTTTTTGTAGTCTATGTATCTTCTGTAGACTAACAATGTCATATACAGACTGTGCTCTCATAGTATCTGTTTGATCAAGAAGATCAACATATCACAGTGTGAATGATCTGCACGTATGCATGTCCTGTTCATTCTCCTTGCTATCATCTCTCTCTATCCACTCTGTTTTCTTGTACTGTTATTTATTATATGACCTATGCATCCATGGCACCCCGAACAAGCCCCCCCTCTCCCTTCTCATGCCCTCGTGAAAGCACCCTCTCATCTTGCTCCTCCATCTGATACCAACCATATTGATCGATCAGACTCAGATCCATATGTTTAATCTCGAAAGAGAGTGAGATTTACTCTTCCGAGTCTGTTGTCAGGTGAGATTGCTTCCAACTGTGACCTTACTCAATATATTGACCTGAAATGTGCACCACATTCCCTCCTCCTTCCATTCACTTGTACCTGATCCTGTCATAGAACGACGTCTCAGAAAGCTACCTGCTGTCCTTTCAAAGAATGCCAGCCATCACTCCACTCCTTTTACTCCTCATGGATCTGGACGTCTCACTACTCCCAGTAGCATGTGGTCTATAATAGTTGCAGCCCATCAATGTGAATTACTGGTAGCACCATCTAAACCTTCTTCTCCTCGCTGCTTCACTCTGAGTGAGATTTGTTCCAGGATGGCCAGTCGTCTACATAAGCAACCTGATCACATGCCTTCCATACTCTCCCCTATTGATAACTTAGAGGATGCTGAAGAGGAAGAGGTCGAGGATAATATCTCTGAGTTTTCCTCTCCTCCTTCTACCCAATGTCATTCTGAACTAGTTCCCACATCCTTTGCTGTGATGAGACGTACATCAAAATCTCATTTGCCATCTGTTCATTTTCACTCTTGTCATCTTTCTCAATACTTGTCTTTACAAAAACTCCAGCATAAAGGAAGCTTTATGGGGCCCTGATTCAAGAACAAGGACATTAAGAACCGGGATGAGACTCAGTAGATCACAGTGTCAGACCACAATGTTCATTCCTGCATCTCATGGTGATAAGCCCCTGCTTAGGCTAGTAGAAAAAGGGCACATTTTTGTGATTTCTGAGCTTAATAGCTCAGCGACAGTTGAAGCGATTTATACAGTTCCTTTTGCAGTTTGTCATCTTTGTTGTATATGACGAGCACTCCAAGTTTCGTTGCGATTGTGCGACTTGTTCGACAGCGACTTGCTTCACAAGTCATATTACTCCCTTCTCTATTCTTCACCTTATATCTTTCTTATTTCTTCTTCGATTTATTTGATTCCTTTTATATCTTGTTTGCGTATTTCCCTTCTACGATTTAACACCTTTCTAGGTGCTTTGCATACGATCTTGACCTTCCTTTTCTAGTATCTCCTCTATTTCACCTAGTAGTTGCCACCTTTTAGTCTAGGCTTTTGTAAAATCTCTTATAGATTCCACAGCCTCATACCATCCCTTAGCTTGGTACCACATTGTCCCCCATCATTCTCTTTCACTCTCCTGTACTAGGTAGTGTAGAATACAGTTTTCCCCTTTCACCAGCTCAGATTCCAGTCAGCCAACCTCAGATCAGCCCCAGGAGCTAGAGTAGCTTCTCAGTCGCAGTATTTGGCCCAGAGTTAGCCACAGCTTTACATCCCTTGCCAGCACATCGCATTCCTATTATCAGAAGTCTCTTCTCATCACTCAGTAGCATTAGAAATCCCTTTCTCTCCTTTTACCCTTCCACCTATAGTCCCTTTCTCCCCGATTCGTTACAGCTGGGCACTTGGGCCCCTGGTAAACATTTCAGTTCCCTCTTGGCACCATAAAGCTCTTTCATCTTATATCCATCCTCTTCTCTGGCTTCTTGAGCCATCTTTTCCCTCTTTTGAGTCTTTCTTCCCCTTCCCTATATACACAGGCTTATCTGAGATTCTTCTCTGGTTAGTTTGGGTGTTGTTACTAGCCTCAGAGTACACAGAGCATATCAATGGCATCTGATATCTCAACAAAGCAGGTCAGCTAAGCCTTGTTCTATGAATGTGATGTATTTTCTTGATTTGGATATTTAAAGAGAATCATACTTGGCAATTAAATTGCAGATACAGATGCAATAGAAATAAGAATACTTCTACGCTATTCTGGAATTAAGACAATAGAAACCACAAATAAATAATGCATAGCAATAGATAAGGGCATGTTCCATCTTAGTTATTCAGATTGTCAATCGTGATATGTTTGTAGCTGTCAGAGCATATAGATCTGTGACTTTATAAACATACAGTGAGAGAACTGAATTGTCATTGTAAGTTTAAGGAACATGTGACACCAATAACAGAACATGATATGTCATACTACATAGACAGGAGGAGGAAGCACAGGCAAGCTACCAGAGGGATTCAGTGACGTTGCAGTAGGTCAGGCTGATGTGGTTACAAGTGAACATAAAAACACGTATGTAATTGGTGAAAAAAACCAGATGAGGGGTAGCAAGCCAGTCAGAGAATGTGGCCCAGTCTGTAAAGTCCTGATACGAGAAGAACTCTGCTTTGATAAACTGGTACATGTCCGCATCACGGAACATAATATAGCAGACTTGAGTGATGGTATCCTTCATCTGGCATCTGGAGCCAGTAGTGCGATCGTGATACTATGGACTGCTACAAGACATAGAGCAGCCAGAGCAGTACTTGATTGGCCCATGGAAGTGTGGCTGCATGGATCTCTTCATATCAATCCAGCTCATGCCATACATTAGAAAGAATAGGTCAAAGGTAAATCTATAATATTGCTTTCCTGGCATGCTTTGGGTATTTTTGGTGACAGACAATGTAGCAAGCAGGGCAGGACAGCTGAAAGTATTCACAGACTACCCACGCCATCTGGGTGACTTGGAGCTTAATATCAGCATTCTGTTGAGCGGCAGTGGTCCCAAGCTTTCTCAAGATCTGTGCACAGGCAGACTAGGAAGAGGAGGAGGATAAACTAGAGGAGGAGCCTATGACATGATTGGTCACAGATGTAGATGGATACAGCTGTTGGCTGTGATGGGAAGGACCTGCAGTAGAATGACAATGGGGGCCGGGATCAGTGTGAGCTTGGACAGGTAGCCTGGGCATAGATGGTAGCAGGGGAGTTGCAGGAGGAGGCCATCATTGGGAGAGATTGGCAGTGAACTCGGAAATGTCCAATAGCTTACCTTCTGATTCCTGAGAGTCTGACCTGCAACGAGAGCAGTGCTGGGGCAGCTGGCGAGTTTGTATTTATTCAATCGTAAACTGGAACCTCATCTCACTCGGAGCTGTCGGCTTGCTCTGATCCACAAGAGTAAGAGCTGAGGCTTGTGATTTATAGACCCTAGTGTGCTTGGATGATATGGCACTCGGAGTTGTGAAATGTCCATGGCAGTTCAGGGGGGACGAATCTCTGCTAGCCATACTCATGGAGACAGCAGCAGGGGGCATGCAGAGAGGAGTAAGCTGAAGGACAGATGCTGTCAGGTTAATCCTTCCAACTTTAGAAGGGACATCAGGCTCACCTTGATCGGACTGGGACCAGCACTGGTTTCAGAGTGCTCCTGTAATATCTGCAGTGGACCTGAATGGCGCCCATCATATACAAATAAATCATCAAACAGAGTGTGAGAATTGCTTGCAGGTGCATGCTGATGCTGAATCCCTAGCAAATGAGCTGCAAAAAGAAAAAGAAACACAAAAAAAAAAAGGTAAGTGAACAGAGCTATAGTTGACTGAAGCAAACAGCACACTGACTAGATTGCTTGCTTGCTGCTGCCATCGACTTGTGGGGTTCATATTTTCCCATGTCAATATCTATGAGGGCAGAATTGGGGATGCTATATTCGAACGAGAAGTCAGGAGGGGAAGTGGGTGGTTAAGGGGTGGTAACAGGTTGAGGAGGCTCGGAAATGGGAGCCCACTGGATGAGGGAGCCACTGCAGTTCTCCAGAGTAGCTATAGTTTCCATCCACTGAGAGGCAGAGAAACCAAGGTCCAGCAATCCTGAGGGGTTGTATATAAAGTCCCCAACCTGGTGGCAATCTGAGGGAGGATTAGTTGCAGGAGAGAATAGATGATGGGGAAGGTGAGAGGCATAATAGGGAGGGGAAAGGTTCTGACTTGAGGGCATGACAGGAGGTGGAGGATAGGTGTAGGTAGAAAAGGAGTAGATATACTATGTGATTGTCTTGTTATACTCTTTTATATTGGCTAAGATACTTCACAAGATGATTTGATGATATCAGAAGATTTATCGTAGAATTAAGATAATAGATCTGACATATCAGAAGAGGATGTGCTAGATCAGGATTATTTATCTCTACCTCAGATAAAAAATGAACAGTCTGATAGAGAATTTGAGACTGATGATTTTAAAACTGTGTTTCATCCATGTAGTAATAAGAAAAAACTTTATCAGGCTTTTCAGGATTTTGGTGACTTTTCTGCTCCTATAGATCCTGTATTCTTAGATCCAGAGCCTTGGAAACTTTTCAATTCTAGAGCAGACTTTAATTTTTCTTGAGACCTTCTTCAAGAGCCAGTTCTGTAAACTCAAACTGATAATTTAACAAAACTTATTCAGTCTATCAGTAAAAAGAGAAAGAGTTCACATTTAAGATCTAGAAGAAAGTTGGAATATAGCTTTATAAAAGCTTGTACCTGGGAATACTTCTAAATCAATACTTAGGTTTATATTATTTAATGATATATCATATCTCTAGTTTATTAAAGCAGATATTCAAGTATCCTATCAGAATTAAGAATAATTATATGAGGTTTCTCTTAGATCACTCTGGGATTAGACTCTTGATAAAATTGTAAATCCATTTGTCATTTAAGAAATTATTTGAGATGCTAGAAAACATAACAAATAGAATGGAATAGAGTGGATCAGATTTAGTACTGAACCTTATACTACCAATAGATGGTGAGATATTCAGGTATCTTTTTTTATCTTAATATATCTATTTATTAGTCTAATTTTTTCAAAGAGCAAAATACTACCTGATACTAAATCAATCTTTGTTATACTTTATGCTGACAACATCAGACTGTCATCTTTTGGAACAGCTAAAGGCTATCTGATAGTTGCGAGAATAGCTGAGTTTCCAAGTGATATAAGAAATGACAATGATTTTGGTGATAGTAGAGTAGTTAGCTGGTTACCTATAGGAAGTAAAACTCTATCATAAAAATTACAATAAATAGTCAATTTCTTTGATATTGATGAGTGAAATAAAGAAAAAAAATCATACACTATTTGAAGATTTTAAGTTCATTGTATAGCACAAAGCTTTCTGAGTTTTGTAAAAACTATTGCTAAATATATCAAGACCAGATATTCATTTAAATGTGGAGATGATATTATAAAAATCTTGTTGCCATTACTATTATTACTGTTCTCTGATTATGAAGAACAGTGAGCTCAAGTTTCTTCTTTTTAAAGAAAAATAATTGATCTAGTGATTAGATGTATTATGACTCTCATTAGAGGACTTTATAGACTCTGCCTTTATTCTATATGCCTTGTCAAGACAGAACAACAAATGAATCTATTGAGAAAATCTTTACCAAGAGGTATAGATCAAGTAAAATATATAGTTGAAAATTCTACCTGGTCAATGAATAAAATGAAAAACAAACCAAAAAAGAACAGCTATAGATCTATTGCAATAGGTGACTTAGTTTTATAATTCAAGACTATATCATTCATTTTGATTTCAGCAGAATGTTTTCTGGAAAATTGCATTTACTGATCCTTACAAGATAATCTCATTTGATAGACTTCATGCTTATGATAGTAGTTTATTTGGTTTAAGAAATAATTAAAAAAAACTTGATAAAAGATTAATAAGAAAAATTGAGCCTCAGTAAGATTCTCTTATTCTTTGATATTGAATAAAGATCTAATTACTTTAGAACTGAGTTTCTACCAAGATGTCATAGTTTTAATCATTTTAAAACTTATACTTAAGTACATTTCTCTAATGCTACAAAATATGAAGATATATTAAAGGTAAACTAATATAGTATCTCTATATTTATAAATTAATATTGAATTTTAGATAACAATTCTAATATCTTGTAGTATTATAACAAGATATACCAGTCCTGCTGGATTTCACCTACTTCACTGTATTAGAAAATATCAAGAGCTAGATACTCTAGTAGGACTAGAAGTTCAGACAACAGAAACTCCTTCTATATTTCAAAAAAATCATTTGAGGTTTATTTTTGTTCAACATAAATCTTAATATATTTATCTCAGTATTCTAAACAGAAATATATACCAGTTCAAATAGATAATAAGAAAGATTAGAATTTTCTCAAGATTTACTCATATTCAACATATTGTTAAAATCATTTTTCAATAAGGTATTACAAAGCACTACAATACAAAGCTAAATGAGAAAGTACATAGTCCTTTGAAAGATATCTATAAAAGAAGAACAAATTTGAAGAATATTGCTGAGCAAGTATTATTTTGATTAAGTTATAATTATACTATCTAACTTTATTACTTGCTATAATAGATATTAATATTAGTCATCAATTTTTATAGCTATACAGATCAGAGAGTGGCTTAATCAGAGGGATATATATCTCAACAATGAAGATCCAGATAATGAAATCTCAGATAATATAAGTTCATATCTATCTATAATGAAAACAAAAATCTACATCTCTAACTGATATACACAATTTAGATCAAAATGATCCAGCTTTTCATAATCTACATATTCAACTTGCTATAGATCTCTTATAATATATACTACTTATAGGACATTATTCTTGACTTGCTCTTTGATCTCACTATCTAGTATGTGTTTGCAAAAATATATGTTTATACTGATTGTATTCTACAAATATTTGAGGCCTAAACAAAGACAGTATATATAACTATGCAGCATTTTGTAAAAAGCACCTATGCAGATTTTAAAATAAAAAAGCTTTCTCAAGATGAAAGTGAATGAAAGAACCAAAAAGTATATCTAAAGGAAAAGGGAAGACAAGAGTTTAAGTATAGAGTCTTGAAAAGCTCTTTGAAGAGTTTTCTTAAAGAGACTCAAACCTAATTAAATTCAGGCCTGGTTTTAAATATCAAAACAGCAGTGATAATAAATGTTTCTTTATATTATTTATAAGAAAAGACAAAAGTCTTTATATTTGCCTAATGCTTATGAGACTCATACAGGATGACAGAGAAGAAAGTAAATGTTGGTTCTAGTTAGCCTCTTTTATTTACCCCTTCAAAATACAAATATTATATAGATAAATTATAAAAATCTTCTCTCAAGATAACAAACTTTCTACTAGATAATAAAGATAATGTTGTGATGATAATTTATAGCCTTCTCTTCTAAATATATTGTTACAAAGTTGTAAATAATAAGAACTTGTTTAGTATAGTAGTATGCTTTTCTTAGCTTCTCAATTATCTACAGTATAGCTTCTATTTTTGCTCATTTAGAGTTGGCATTCATTGATATAAGTACCTAGCTGCCTTGCCCTATCTGCCTTCACCTATTCCTTCCACTTCTTCTCTTACGATTTACTCAAGAAGAGATTATAAGTCTGAGGGTTCTTAAGCTATAAAATTTAAATCTGATGATAAAGAGCTAGTTTTTGTAGAGAAGATTAAGGAGCATCTCAAAGAAATCAAAGATTATACCTATCTTGTCCAGCTCATAATTTAAAAGTATTGTAAATAGCATGAAATTTTTCCAGAAGAGTTTCTCAGAGATACTGACTTAATAGATACCTTTGAGGAGTGCTATTAATCCAGCTCTATGCTAGCTGATGCAGCTATTTAGTAGATTTACTAGAGAGTATCAATAGAAACAGAAGGATAAAGATAATATGACCAATATAGAGGCTATTATAAAAATATATACATTTTTATTATCAAGTCTTTTATTTCACTCATTGATCCTTCTTATTGGCCTGAAGTGTCTAAAGTATTGTAAAGAAAAAATAGCTATTACTATAATCTATTTATTTGCTCCTCAACTTCTAAGAAGGCTCTTGCAAAAACAGGTTATTCTCTCATGACATACTCTCTTTCACTTACTTTATAGCTACTATCTATTGATATTAAAAGTCTTTCTCAATTGTCTAGCCTGCCACTGAGTTATTATAATATTTTGGTAAGCTATCATTGGGATCAAGCTAAGAAGGACTATGAGAGGGTTTACAAATACTAGACCTATAGCAAAGAGATTGTTACTAGCTTAAACCCACAGTACTATTCATTGCTTGCTCTGATTAAGGTATACCTGCCCAAGTTAAACAAGTACCAGTGCCGATATCAAATATGGCCTTCTCAAGGCCTTGTTTTTGTTGAATGTGTAAAGTGTGATAACAAAATAAGATTGCTAAATGAGTAAGACTCAGTAACACATTGGATAGACAATACTATGATTATCAAGTACCTAAATGAGTAAGACTAATGATGAGTGAATAAAGGGGGAATATACAGAGTAGGGAAAATGATCTCACCTCAGTAACACGTCGGATAGACAATACTGAGGAGAGAGGATGTGCAAGAACTGAATATATACATTGTGGGATCAGCTAATTTAGAATTGGTTAAATCGTCAAGTATAAGGAGTAGTACGAGAAACCTAGTAATAATGAATGTAGACATTTGTCTGGAATAGAATGAATGTAGAGAATAAAAAAAATGAGCACCGCACTGAGCTTGCACACTGACGCGTCCTGAATGACTCAACAAACTTTCAACACTTCCCCTTAAGTGATAGCGCGGAGACCAAGTTTGGCAACAAAACATTCAATTTTAGACTGTGCAAGAGGTTTGGTTAGGATATCAGTGATTATATCGTTAGTTGGACAGTATGAGATGAACACAGTTTTGCTGGACACAAGATTCCTGACCTAGTGGTAGCAGATATCGAAGTGCTTGGTATGTGTATTGATTATATCGTCCTTCGAGAAGGCAATTGCTGATTGGTTATCGCAATGGAGGATTGTAGGGAGTCGTAACGGTTGTGCAATTTCTGATAGAAGTTGTCAAATCTATACAAGTTCACAGCCAGCATGGTTGAGTGCGATGTACTCGGCTTCCGCAGTTGACAAAGCAACAATAGGTTGCTTCTTGGAGCTCCACGAGATAGTTCCATCATCAATGAGAAAAGCATAGCCAGAAATGGAGTGGCGGTGATACTGGCTGCCCTAGTCGGCATCTGAATACACAGTGAGACCTGACGATTAGCAGCAAGTGCTAGAATAATATGGATAGAGGTGAGTTTAGCTACAGGAGCAAATGTATCATTATAGTCGATGCCGTGAGTTTGGGTGAATCCTTGTGTGACAAGTCAGGACCTGTGTTCCGTGACATTTCCTTTCTCGTCCTTCTTGTAATGGAAGACCCATTTAGATCCTATGATATTAGTCCCTTCAGGAAGTTCAACTAAAATATACATTTGATACTGTTACAATCTACCTATCTCCTTCTTGTATCCTTTCAACCACTTCTCTGCCTCATTACTCTTAATCGCCTCCTTGAATGACCTCGGTTCAACTCCTTCAAAAGCCCCAAAAGCCTATGTCTTAACCCACTCATCCTCCCCCTCAACCGCTACAGCACTACTACCTTCATTGACCTCGGGGTTTGTTAGAAACTGGATCCCTCAGGGAATCTTGGGATCGTATTGTAGACCAGTGGCTGATCCTTTACCATTTAGGATTTGTTGGATTTGCACAGAGGGTTTTTGAGCATGCTGTGGGCAGGAATTGCTAGAGTTGTCAGGCTTGAAGCTGTGGAGTGAATCCGGAAGTGATGGCAAGGATGGTGGCTGAGTTTTACTGATTGGAGGGGTTGTCGTTTTATTTGTTGTTAGACTGGGGACGTCAGATGGTTGTTTCTTCCCCTCGTGCCCAGTGCCCATCTTGGCTGAATCTCCGCTATCAAATTGTACATTTTGTTCAACTGATACTTGCCTGTTGTCTGGCCAATAAATTCTGTACCCCTTCGACTCGAGATCCATCCCAACAAATCTTCCCTCCTTGATTCTCAACTTCAACTTTGTTTGTCCTTCAACCTAAATGTATGCTTTGCAACCGAATTCTTGAACATGCGAGAAATCTGACTTCTTGTTGGTAGAGATTTTGTATGGAGTTATATTGGGGTGGGCTCATATTGCTGTTCTGTTTTTTAACGGCGTGCATGACAGCTTCTCTCCAGAGAGAGGTTAGGAGACCTGAGGAAAGGTGCATCGAGTATGAGTTCTCTAATAATGTTCGATTGAGATGTTCAGCAATTCTATTCTGTTCGTGGACAGTGGCAGAATGTTTGGTTCCTTAGGAAGTCAGGTGAGAAAAGAAATTGTTACTCATGTACGCTCCTCCTCAGTCACATTGCAATTCCTTGATTTTCATACCCTTTTGTGTACCAACCCATGCCTCATACGCTTTGTACTTGTCAAGAGCCTCACTTTTCTGGCGCATGAGGTGACATACTATTTCGTGAGAGAAGTCATTGGTGAAGAAGATATAGTATAGCTTGTGTCCAAGGGTTTTGATTGGTGCTGGACCCTAAACATCAGTATGGACAAGATTACCATAGGCATTGGCTTGCTCAGAGGATCGCTCCTTGGGGAAGAGCTCTCAGGTTTGCTTGCCTTGTGAGCAGCCGGTACAAAAGGAAGATATCGAATCCATGTCAAGCTTGATGGCGTGGATGAGACCGTCCTTAACCAGTCGTTTGGCAACAAGTGAGGATATGTGACCTAGCCATTGGTGTACTTCGTCAATAGAGAGGGGTTTAGCAGCACATGCAATATCACTTCGAACATCCCCTGAGAAGTAGTAGAGTCCATTTTGTTCTGGGATATGGTAGGACTTGGCATTGGCTTTGTTATGGACTTCAGCAAATCCTATGTCGATAAGGATGTGATTTCCATTCTTGACAATACGGCTGGCTGAGACGAGGCTGATTGGCATAGTAAAGGCATATAAGACATCGTGGAGGGTGATGTGGATGGGTTTGCCAGCATAGCTATAGGTGAACTTGACCGTTCCTTTCCCAGTTGCATTAAAGGCTTCACCATTCATATTCCCAATTGGGCGGGGTAGGATTTCTTCGAAATCAGTGAAGTTTTCTCTTCTGGGATCAAGGTGGACAGTAGCTCCACTGTCTAGAATGCAGGGAACATATAAGGTAGTATGGAATGTACTTGCTGCCAGTGCAATGTCAACAGTATACATATGGTCCTCTGTTCCTCCACTTGTGACTGCCGCATTTGCCTTCTCTCTCGAGTTCTGTCCTTGTGTCCTTGGTCCCTGTCTCTCCTTTCCTCCCCCTGGCCTCCAACAATCTGCTTTCCAATATCCCTTCCTCCCACAATTGAGACACTTTGAGTCTGGATCATGTCTGGATGGTGTTGAATGGTTGGTTCTTTGCCAGGAATGCTGTCTCTGCTGGTGCCTTTCGAATGATGCGACAATTATATTCTTCATGGAGCTGAAGGATAATTTTGGAGGGCTTGAGGGTGACTCTTGCGATACGGGCTGCAGAGACCATCGCACTGTGAAGGTTCTCGTATGATGTGGGGAGCGAGGAGGTTATGGTGTTTGTGTAGTCAGCGTCAGAAAGGGGTGCTCTCATGGATGCTAATTCTGCACTCATTTGGTTGAGAGTGCTAATATGTTCTCGTAGATTTGCTCCTTCCTTGCACTTTGTAGCTTGAAGCTTTGTATAGAGAGCATTGGTGTATATCTCTGTCTTGCCTTTATGCTCCGAGCATAAGGCAGACCAGATAGCGTGTACTGTGAGGTGGTGCTGGATGCGAAGTAGCTGGGAATCTAAGATGGTGCTGTAGATGTACTGACGAACATCTGCTTCCCTCTAATAGTATGCATCCAGCTTCTCCTCAGCTTCTTCAATTTCCTTCCACCCAACCTTCTCAGCTTCTGTTTCCTCCGCCTTCGCCTTTGCTACTCCTCAGGTTTTTTGCCTTTGCTGCTCCTCAGGTTTTGACTTGATCATCATCACTGGGACTGGACTGGAGAAGAAGGGTAGGGATATGTGGGGGTTGGGTGATTCTGTTCAGATATCGATAGAGTCCCAGTTTGGCATTAACGGCAGTTGTGAGACGCATCTTGTAGATTAACCAGTTGGAACCATTTTCAGTCAGTTTTGGAATCGACCGAAGGGTTTTACTAGTGTTTCCTTCTTCTGGGAAAGCGTCAAAGGTGCCCATAACCTATTGAATGTGTAGAGTGTGATAACAAAATGAGATTGCTAAATGAGTAAGACTTAGTAACACATCGAATAGACGATACTATGATTATCAAGTACCTAAATGAGTAAGACTAATGACGGGGGAATATACAGAGTAGAGAAAATGATCTCATCTCAGTAACACGTTGGATAGACAATACTGAAGAGAGAGGATGCATGAGAATTGAATATATACATCATGGGATCGGCTAATTTAAAATTGGTTGAATCATCAAGTATAATGAGTAGTATGAGAAATCTAGTAATAATGAATGTAGACATTTATCCGGAATAGAATGAATGTAGAGAATAAGAAAAATGAGCACCGTGCTGAGCTTGCATGCTGACATATCCTGAGCGACTCAACAAACTTTCAACAGTTTTGAAAGAATATTTAATATAAAACTTAACGCTTTCAATTAAAATCAAGAATTTCTGAAGTTGATTTTTTCATTAAAAAACCTATAAAAATTTGAGATAAAAGATCATATATTTATCAGTAAAGCATCTATCTCTATTTATGTTTATAATGGAAATATATCACTTATGTGTTTTATTAAAGATTAACTGATATATCTTACTTCTTTGTATTATCTATTTTGATTTATTTCAGTTGATGAGATTAATATACAGTTGACTTTATATTTTGAGTAGAATAACTTATTTTAATTCTCTGAAAACTAAATGACTTTATCTTTTATCTTTAAATATATTAAAATTAATCTTACTATCAATTAAATGTATTAGATATATTAGAATTTTAGTAAGTTTTCATTATATTTCTCTCCTCTGATTTAAAATATATCAAATTTTATTGTTATGCTTCTCTTTATAATACTTTAATATCATATTAAGTATACTCTCTACACTTGAGACCTTTCATTGTATTTCTTTAATACTCTGAAAAGATTTATAATATAATAGAGACTCATTTAATTATTTGCTTAATCCTGATCCAAAGCTCATAAGATTTTTTGAGTTCTAAGAATCTTTTTGTTTCTCTCTATCTTAATAGCATTTTATATCTATTTATTATATCTCTATCTCAATGATTTTAGTCTTATATTTATAATATCTTATGTTTTTCTTTAATTCTTCTATATAATTAAGCTTGATCAAGTCTCTTCTCTCATTTTTTTCTGTTTCTTTAACTCTACTTGATAAAAGTTTGCTGATCAATACTTTCATTAGCCTTAAGTATCTTTTGATTTTATACATGCACTGTATCTATATATATAACTTACTTTAATAATTTACTATCATATTAAATATTAGATATTTTATATAAAATACATTCATTAATATTAATTTCATACCAAAGATATATTAACATTGTTCTATCTTCTCCTCTATATATATAAATACAACCTACAATTTCTATTATACTATTCTCTCTATTATTCAAAGATTTGATATTACTATTCTATTTTAATTGGATCTTTGAATTTTTTCCAGATTAGTTTCTATATTACTTTAATTATTATAGTTTTTTGTCTGTATTTTGACTCTAATAATTACTATCTTTTCTTCTTTATCAGTTTCTTTTTGATGAGTGAAATTATAATAACTAATAATAACAAGTTATTTCAATATTTTGTAAAATAATTTTTCTCTTAAAATTTGAGAGAAAAAACTTTGATTACATTTATTTTGATTACATTTATAGAGAAGTTTTCTCTCATTAATACTGATATATTAATTCAATGTACAGATTTAATCTGTGAAGCTTATTTTTCAGATTTCTTTATTATACTTATTCAAAGTTATTCTCTCTCTGTCTTTCTCTTCTGTTTTGATGTAGCCATTATACATTTTACTTTTTCTAATTTTCTTGACTCTTTTTTATTTTCTTTCTTCCTTAACTTTCCCCTTTTTTCTCTTTTACTTCAACTCTCCCTTCACTCTGCTCTACTTCTCTCCTCTCTCTTACTCCTTCTCTGCCTCTCTTCTTCTCTCTCTTTACCTCTCCACCTTCTCCCTTCTCTCTCTACTCTTCTTC
>JANAWD010000628.1:0-23653 GCA_027627245.1 Meripilus lineatus | reverse complement strand
AGACTAGAAACATTTATCTATTTTCTTTAAAGTCTGTTTAATTTCATCATCATTTTGGCTTAGAGAAAATTACCAAAATGTGCAAATCTATAATAGCAGTTTTTTTGTTAGTGTTTACAATTTCCAAGATATCTTCCCAATTTTGCCAGAGAGAAAATATAGAAAATATATGTAGGTTTGAATATCTCCAACATTCTTCTTGATTGATCAGAAATATTCACAATTTCTTCTGCTTTTCCTTAATCACAAAATGTTGAAGATCTTGCATAGATCTCCAAAATAATATATATTTTTGATCAGAAAGACTGAATTTTATCATAATTTACCTCCGAAAAAAAAGGAATAACCATTCACAGAATGTGAAAATTGAAACTAATTTATTTTGCTATATTCCTTTTCATTTCTTCAATGTAACATCATACAATTACTATCAGAAAAATTAAAATGATTTTGTTTCAGTACTCAGGATTTTTCCAGTATTTTTTCCTTGGAAAAATTGGTGTATCGCCGCTGTGTCAGCTTGGTCAGGAGAGGCCGGTCCCGTGCGTGCTTGCCATCGCCGTCAATTCAAGTATAAGGACAAGATGCCAGTGCAAGCCACAGATCTCTCATCGGCAATCATGACGTCACGCCTTCTCCATTTGCTAATCGTCGGCTGAGCTCTCCCCTGACATACCCCTGGCTTACCGCCGTTTATGAACTTCTGCCCCAAAGATATGGTCGATAACTGTCCATGAGGATACGATGTTTAATTACTAACTGTCGACGACTGACTGGGGATGAAAGTCTGGTGGTCACCCTTCCTCTCGTACCGTCTCTTCAAGTTCACTCCCCGAGCGAAGATACACCACAACTTAGGATCTTGACGACCTCTCGTGCTCGTAAACTTTACCCCGAAGAACACCACTAGCTCTGTCGTCATCCCGCAGGCCAGCCCTCCAAATCATATTCATCGCGACGCAGATACTAAAATACTTCAAGTTTATGTAAGTCACCGCTATTGCTACTCGTGTTATACCGGGTCTCTTCGGAGGCGTGACAAGAGGCAAACCAATGTCAAGAACTCTATCGCCTGGATGTGCCGGTCCCTTCGCATGAAAATGAACGTGAACATGAACGTCTGAGACGGGGACAAATTACCACAAGACATGGTTTACGAGCATTATCTCTGCGGAGACATGAGTATTCCATCGTTTGGTTCATTCGTTTTATCTTCATCGTCTTCTGTCAACAAAGATAGCAAATCGCCAATGTTGGTCTTGTCGATGGTGATCTCCAGGGTGTATTGGTGTTCATTTGTTCGAAGTGATTCCGTCACAGACAGCACCCGAGAAAGGTATGCTCTCCTGTGCTTTTCATCCGCCTTGTCCGCTAAGGGGGCGGTCCCGCGAACAGTACTTGAACGGAAATGTAGCCCGACCCTTGCAAGCTCCTTCAACAGAGCTCCGTGCGATACAAGCGTGTCGATGACCGCCTCGAGAACACCCCAGCCTTGATCTTTTCCGGTTTCGACTTCAAATTCATGTCTGATTTCGACGAGATGATCAACGTCGAACAGATTGGAGCGGTCGTCAACGAAATGGAACGTGTACGATTTCCGCGCAACTTCGGAAGAACCAAGTTCCAGAACGGCGGAAAGCATCCCTGCAGGACAAAACTGTGAGTCTTGCATTTCGTTGATTGAATTCGGGATAACGAACATTGCACGCTATTAGCCCGACCTCCAGTCTCGTAACTCCACTCCCATGTTTGACTGATCCTCAACCACATAGACAGCGGGACAGGATGAAGAGCTACCAAGAATTCGACAAGACCCCTGGAGAGCGTTGGTACTACAACGGCATGATCAACGTTCCCTGTTCCTGGCGAATACAAGGGGATTCCTGGGGACGATATCCAGAAAGATAAAGGAATACCCAGACGCGATCTATCCGAAGATTCGCAAGCGACAACAATTGGTCGCCCAGTTTGTGGACGTTGTAAGATTGGCCTATACTCTCCTAGTTTATCTTGAGGGAAAGCTTTCCTGGGAGAACCAAGCAAAAGCACAGAATGGATGCCTCGAAAAGCAGACACGAGTCGTCGAAGCTCCACGAGATGCTGGAAGTGCAGATGATCAATGTGCAGAGTACGGACTTGATTTAAGCGCGATAGATGAGTCGGGAGTGAGGGATGGAATGGGAATTTTGTGAGAGTGATTGGATAGAGATCAATTTGTTCTAGGTTTGGAGGGCATAAGGTCGCAATGCGGGGTAGGACCTCACCAAGTTTGAAGTAGGGGGGCCCATATCTCACAGAAACGCGTCGTATATGTCCTAGGAGACGAGGGCAAATTGTGTTATCGGAAGATCGGAGGCCACGGAAAAGTGCGTCGAGCTGTGAGGCGCCAAGCAGGATGACCCAAGAGAAGAGGAACTTTTGGCTTATTGTGGTCCATGCACGACAGACAAGGGAGTAGAAATAGAATGATTGAACCGTTGACTTCAGTTTCGCGGGACGATAGCTTAGAACAAGGGTTTGATTCCCATCATACGACTCGAATACAGCCTCTTCAAGATCCCATCCGAAGGGAAGGATGTGCAATTGAACTTCCAGGGGGAGGCGAGGGCACAAAGAGTGGGAGATCTCGCCTAGTCGCCATATAAGTATGTTTCGTGGAGCAGAGTGCGAACACGTACTCATCGCCGCGCCCCTGCCGGGTGAGTTGTTACTTTGAGTGGGAAGGGTGGTATATAGAAGAGTTCGATGACCGGTCTCGCCGCCGCGAAATTCAAGCTCCGAGGGCAGTATTTCAACCAGGAAGATGACTTCGGTCACAAATCGAAGAATATTGTCTCAGTATTCCTGACACTTGAAGCTTGAAGCTTGATGATAGAAAGCAAGCCAAATGCGATAGCAACTGGTCCGTCTGAGCAGGCCATGGCCTAGGCTCATCCATCGATACCGGCATTTAACCGAAGTCGGGCCTCGGCCTCGCTGGGGAATGTGCTCGACACGTTGAAGTCGGGTCCCTGATCCTTAGGTCAATCATCGACAATACTATTGCGACAATACGAGGATCAAATTTCTTCACGAAGTGCGCAGTGCACAACGTTCACACCTGACAATCCCAAGCTGTCCCAATCACGGTCCCAGCCTTGATCAAATTTCAGACAGCAACGAGTACTCGCAGAAGACTTTGAATTACAAGTGTGGATAAGGTCCCGATACCTTATACAAGAGACAAAAGGAGGAAGACGAAGTAATATACAAGGGGAGCATTCATCTTCTTTTTCGTCGAATTTGGCTTAAATTTCTTCACTCTCTTCTGTTGAGAGTAGTACAGCATCAACAGGAATTTTGTCAATAGTAATATCTAGCTCGAACTGATGTTTACTTGTGCGGATTGGCTCGGTCACGGATAGAACGCAGAAACGACATTCTGCCCTCCACTGTTCGTCCGTGCGGTTGTCTTCGATTAAGCCAAGCGAATCGCACCAACGAACAACTCTTGAAAGCAAGTGAAGCCCGACCCTTTCAAGGTTTCTAAGTAGAAGTCCCTGTGATACAAGCGCATCGATAACACGAGCAAACTGGTCCCAACCGAGGTCATCTTTGTCGACTCCATCTTCGGCTTCAAGTCTGATCTCGATGAGATGGTGGAGATCTAAAAGGAGAGGAGAGGTCCGGGAAATCTGTTTTGAAGGATCGCCCCAAATTCGGAAAGTGAAAGATTTCCGTATGATATCGGGCTGTCCATATTTTTTGGAGGCTGAAAGTGTCCCTACATAACAAGTGGTCAGTCTTGCACTTCCCAGATTGAAATCAGTCGAGGCATCACGAACATTTTACGTTACCTGAATCGGTTTCAGACTTCCACTGCCATACTTCGCTGATGCTCGACCATCTAGACAGAGCGACGGGATGAAGAGCTGCCAAAAACTCGACAAGATCTCTTGACAGTGTCGGTGCAACGACCACTGGCGCGCTTCCATGGTTCTTCGGTGAATTCGGGACCCTTGCGTGGGAGGACAGCCAGAAACTGAGGGGAAACCCCAACAGTGATCTATCCGAAGATTCGCACGCGACAAGACTTGGTCGTCCCGCTCGCGCACATGACAAAATTGGCCTGTATTCTCCCAACTTGTCTTGGGGAAGGCCGTCGTTGGGATGACCAAGGAAAACCACAGATCGTATCCCTCGAAAGCCCGACACGAATCGACGAAGTTCCATGAAATGTTTGAATTGAAGATTGCTAATGTGGAGTTCACGAACTTGATCCAAACATGACAGAAATGCTGGGAGCGAAGGGTGGAACGGAAAGTCGGCAAATTCTTCGCCGTAGAAATCAAGACGTTCTAGGTTTGGAGGGCGAAGAGTGGCGATGCGAGGTAAAGCCTGACCAAACTTCGAGTATGGAGGGGAATATCGCATTGATATGCGTCGAATGTACCCCAGGAGGCGGAAGGAAGAAGAGTTGGGCGGATGAAGAACATGAAAGAGTTTGTCGAGTTGAGCGTTATTGAGTAGAATGATCCAGGAGAAAAGGTATTTTTGGCTCGTGGAATACCACGCTCGGCAGACAAGGGAGTATGAATAGAAAGACTGGATCGTGACTTTCATGTCTGCTGAATGAAGATTGAGAACGAGGGTCTCATATTCATCATATGATTCGAAGATGGACTTCTCGAGGTCCCATCCGAAGGGAAGGATAAGTAGCTGAACTTCCAGTGGAAGTCGTGGCCACGAGGAGTGGAAGGTTTTGCCTACACCAGTGGGTGTTAGAATCTCAATGAACCCAGAGTGTGTGAGAACGTACTCATCGACGTCCTACAACGCAATAGATGGTCTCGAGGCTCGGTTTTACTGGTCGGCCACAGAAAAAATCGGGCACTGCTCAGTGCTCACCTAGTGGGATCTGATTCGCGTCGATTGCTCGTGGCAGTGGGTAAGGTTCCCTCTAAGTAAGTGGCAAGAAGGAGAACGTATGCTGGGGCTGGTTGGCCCTCTGCATTCTAAGCAGTCTCCATCGAAGACATAGAACCCGTCTCACCGCGTTGACAGGCGGATGGAAGGCACCAATTGCCATGTGGATAGAAATATCTTGTCCAATAGAGAGTTGGCGCTGGGTGAAGTTGGGATGGACTGGGATTCCGAAGGAACGTGGCTATTCTTAGGATGATTTCGAGGCAATAAATCGGTCATGGATTTAACCGCTTTTGATTGTGGATAGCATGATCAACTATTTGAAGGTAGAGGATGAGGAACAAAGGCCGCTGTTATAGGCGAAAGGACCCATGGATCATCTGTTCATGCGTTCGGAAAGAAGTTAGCCAAAGTCCTCGCAATGGAGGATAACCTAGAATTGATGGTCCGACAACGGCGAATTGTGATGTAGAGGGGAAAAAAACACCATCATACACAAAGGCAAGCACATGAAGCAAACCTGGGGAATACTTCAAAGCAGATAGCGACCCCAACCTTCACGCGACAGACTCGCCGAAGGTCAGTTCGCAATAATGGACCGTACGAAGGATGATCCTTCAGTGATTCGTATCCCATGCATGTCCGTTTTGCCGTCTGACATGTGCACCATGGAATCAGTCCTTTTCCTTCCTCTAGATTTAAAAGAGAACGAACCTGGTTCGCCGCTGTTGACTTCTCGATCCGTTGGTGTTTGAAGGATTTCGGTTTCCTCGTCTACTTTCAACAAATGAAGAAGGCTTGAAATGGGAATCTGGTCAATTGTGATGTCTAGTTCGGATTGGCATTGATTGACGAAAAGTGGTTCCGTTACAGACAAGACACGAGAAAGGCATTCCCTTCTCGATTGGTCACATTCGGGGGTGTTCTCCCTGCCAGGAAGATTTGAAGAGGCTCTACTGAAGGTCCGTGAGCGAAAATGAAGCCCGATTTTTTCGATCTTGTCGAGCGGGAATTCTTCGGAGGCTAGGGTATGAACGACTTCTGCAAAGGCGGACCAACCACTATCCATGACGTCAACTCTTTCATCGGCTTCTAGTCTGACTTCGACGAGATGACGAGAGGTGAACAGGGGGCTGACTCGGCTTGTATGGTCCGACGATCCATCACTGACTCGGAACGTGAAGGATTTGCGAACCACTCGACTTTGGCCCCAATCTCTCGCGGCAGAAAGAGTCCCTGGAATTGACCATCAGTTAAACTGCACCGAATTGTTAGTGAGACAGCATACATACATTGTACTTTGCCTAATTTGGTTTCTGCTTTCCATTGCCATCTCTCGCTGATGCTAATCCAATCCCACCGTGCAACAGGACGAAGGACGGCCAGGAATTTCGCAACGTCCCACGAGATTGTGGGCGCGACATCTTCAGGTGAATATGCCTTTCGTAATTTTAACCCCTGACTCGGCGAAGAGAGCCAAAATGCGAAAGGAAGACCCGGTTCACCCCGACACGGAGATTCACAGGAAAGCGACATGGGTCGTCCTGCCAGCATACACTGCGGCAAAGGTCCGCATTCTTCCAAACTGCACCATGTCAGGGAGCGCGTATATCCAAACAGGGTCACGGAGCGAATGCCTCTGAATGCAGATATGAACTGACGCAAGTCTACGAGATGCGAGAATCGAATATTTCCAAGGCGAACAGTACGAACTTGATGTAAACGGGAGAGGTGCATTGGAAGCGAAGGATGAAATGGGAAGTCTATCTTTTCGTCGGCGACGGCGACTGCTTCGGGATAAATATCAATGTGACGCAGGTTTGGTGGGTTGAGTATTGCGATACGGGGTAAAACCTCACCAAGCTTAAGGTGAGGTTTCTTGTAGTTGATCGAGATACGCCGGGTGTACCGCAAGAAAGGGGACGAGTTGGAGGACCGCAAGAGATGGAACAGCTTGTCAAATTGAGAAGACCCAAATAGAATGATTCGCGAAAACAGAAGCTGTTGGCATGTTGCGGTCCATGCATGGCATACGAGAGAACATGAAACGAGTGAATGGAGTATTGACTCGACATCATGCAGATTAAATCGGAGTGTAAGAACGCCTTTTTCATCGTAAACTTCAAAGATAATGCCGTCGAGGTCCAATCCGAGGGTAAGGACGAGTAATTGAAGTTCCAGCGGAAATCGAGGAGAGTGATGATGTAAGTCCTTCCCGTCTGGCTACCAGGTCAATATTTTCATGAGGTGAAAACATCGACGCACCAGACATTTCACAGAATCGCCTTCACTCCGTTCCAATGTCGAGTCAAATCGTAGCCAGTGCTGGAATTGACGAATTACTTGAGCAGTTGTTGAAGTCGAAGATTTGCAACTGGAAAGTAAGAGAGAGACACTCCAAAGTCGCCCGCCTTGCCATTGATAATTTTTGAGAAGTGCATTAGAAGGTCCGAGCTGTGCATGTTTAAGCAGTGATTGCAAACGCTTCCTGTTGGTGGCGATGGTGGTGGGCGGTCCCGGTCATCCAGTGGTCCTCTGGCACCCCGAGCCAAGCGCGCCCAACTACGAGCCTGAGAGGCTGACTCTCCTATTCTGGTCAAACGCGCTTCCCTGTCATTCGGAAGAATCGGCCTCAAAATGATCCAGTAGATTTATTCATAAGTCTATCAACGCTATACAGTATATTCGTGTAGCCCTCAGAAACCTGTTGAAATGGGATGATGTGCATGACTCTGAGTAATCAAGCTGGTCACGTAATATTGCAATATATGGAACTGAGAAGACTTAGCGCGACGGTTCCCCGATTCGATGAGAGGTTCTTCAAGACGTTCCCAACACAAAAATGATAGAAGTGCCACCCTTTCACCAGCTATTCGAGGGAGGCGGGGACCACGGCTGCTTCCTCTTCCAACAAATCGAGAAGAATATTCAAGGATATTCCATCCAGGTATACCACCACGCCGAACCTGCATTCTTGAAGGGGCTCCACCATTCCCATTATACGTAGGATACGGTCCCTCCTCCATTGATCCTCTGTCATTGTTTGAGTGGATTGCGGGGATTGAAGCTGGAAAGGTGCCGAGAGGAGGTGGAGCTCCAGCCTTTCAAGGTTCCAAAGTCGTGCGTATTGCGATAGGAGCATGTCAATACCATTGGAGAATCTCTTCCATCCGTTATCATCCGCTTCGATTGCTTCAACGCCTTCCAGCTTGATCTCCGTGAGATGGTGTAGACAGAAAGTCAACGCGGGAGGGGTCGGTGCGTCTGGAAGAGCGTTTTCCCCTCGAAAGGTGAAGGATCTTGTCACGACGGACCTTATGGTATTGTCATATCTCGAGGTCAACGACCCTGGGCGGTCTCTAGGTCAGCCACACAGGACAAGGAGTACAAAAGCAGAAATGGACGTACATCGGTCATTCGGAGCAGATTGACGCGCCCAGCTCCATAATTCATAAATTCTGCTCTCATCCGCAATAGATGGGTGAATGAATTCTAGGAATTCCGCGAGATCGGTCGTTATAGTTGGAGAGGAACCGGAATGGTTTCGAGTAAGATTTGTGCTGGGTAGTGAAGGAGACAACCAGAAAGCCAGAGGAAGGCCCGGATCTTGCAACGACAAACAAAATATCGAGGTCGGTCCCGTTGTTCGATTTGGCCCCTTGAGCAAGGCTCTGAGACTCCCGAGTCGATCAACATTAACTCGAGTGGCCAGGATAGCAACGCGGATCCCGCGAAGAGCGGCGATGAGTCGACGAACTTCCGCAAGGTGAGTGAACTGGAAAGCGGACAAGGATATCAGTTGAACGTGGCGCAAGCGTGACAGATGGGCAGGCAGTGAAGGGTGAAACGGAAAAGTAGGCCATGAATCGGCGTAGATATCTAATCGTTTCAGCTTCGGGGGTGCCATGGTCGCTAAACGTGGTAGGGCCTCGCCAAGCTTCAGGTAGGGAAGGCTATATGCAAAGGATACACGAAGAATATGATTTAAGAGGTGAGAGGAATGTGTAGAGTGAGTGAGATTATACAAGTTGTCAAATTGTGTACACTTGACGAGGTAGGGCCAGGAAAAGAGAAGTCTCTGGGAAGGCACAACCCACGCGCGGCAAACGAGAGCGCACGAACAGAGGCATTGAGACCTCTCCAGGTGCTGCTTGAAGTATGTTGAATCAAGATCTTCCCTAGCACCAAAGGAGGAGACAAGGTGAGAGAATGTGCGTGTGGGCTATTGAGAGAAATTAAAAGAAGTGGTCCTGGTTTCTAGGGAAACATACCTGAGTCTCCAATTTTCGAACGAAGGATGGAGAATCTCAGTGGAGGAACCCGCAGATTCGCAGTACATCTTGTGGGTTTGTCGTATCAATGGTCAAGTCCTGAATTAGAATGAATCAAGGTTGATTCAGTGGCCGGGAAGAGAGTATTTAGAACGAGTACATGCTGAAAGAGGCTGAAAGTGACGGTGGAAAACTCGAATCGCGCTCCGGCCTCACCAGTGACTCAGCCTTTCGTCGGCGTCGATGTGGCGGACATGCTACGCGTCCGCCGCCGATCACTTTTGATCCGTGCTTCTACGTCACCGCTTGGATTTGCGATGAGCTGGATTCGAGGCTACTGTATTCGAAGCCGACAATGCTGAAGGCTGACAATCTTACACAAGACATAAAGCTGTCCCATGTTTGAATTCCCTCATAAATCTGTCTTCCGGCTACCACCACCACCAACCCGTCTATCTCCCGGAACTGATCCCACTCGACATTCTACTTCCGCCTCTCAGAGGATAGCGAAGGCACTTCAAGGAACGTTCCATACGTTTCCAAGACTCTCGCTTCGATTTTCGCCCTTTTATCAAGTGGTGACTTTTTCGACCTACCAAGGATAGCCTGACTTCTAAAGAGCAGGGTCCCCACGTCTAGGACTCTTTTCAGGTCTCAGATGCTGAGGTTCAAACGCAATCCACACAGTATGGTACCCACAGCTTGGTAGATGGAGGGCGCAGTCCCAAATTATCCTGTCAACCCGAGGCGAAACGATCCACTCTGTTGCAACATAATTCGGAGAACCTTCTCTTGGCGCAGTCGGCATTCAATAGAAATGTTCACCGAGCTGTCCAGGATCCCAAGTCGCAACCACGAGAAACACGGATGCCAAAGTATAGGCGGGACTAACGGAGGCTGACTGCCTCCCTGGAAAAGAGTCGAGTGGCCGCACTATCATTGCTGTTGGCAAATGGAATCAAAGGTCGAAAGACTGGAAACATTTGGGGCAAGCTTTCCGGCTCCTTCACTGTATCCCAGTATGAGTGGGACTACTATTACCTCGGCGTTCTATCACCCGACAGAGGTCATCACCTATCGGGTTCGGCGTGTATTGCGTCATACCCGCAGTGAATGAGACTTCGGTAATAGTATAATCGACTTCTGGTCGGTGTCTTGTGGAACGGACCTCGCTAACCGTTTTCCCTGATAGGTCGCCAGCAATTTTTGAGAGATGAATGAGTCAAGTTGTCGGTCGATTGGCCGCCTTCCAGTCAGCCTCAGGAAATGAATCGCGAATGCGATGGCAATGCCGCCCACAGTTTTATTCATGATCTACATTATGAATCCGCAAGGTAGACGCCCCGAAACTCCCCAAATATACTCGCCCGGCGGATTCTGAGTGTCATGGCGCATATATTCCTTGAACAATGGTGCAAATCGCTTTCGGGATGAAGATTATGTCGCCCAAAGTGCATACCATATCCTTTATCCTCGCAATGCGTCGACGGGCGTACCGAGCATGTCTAACGAATACTTATGATACTATAACTACATGCACAAGCCGGCTTCAACTTGAGGCTTGAAGCATGTACGCCACAATGCTTTCAATGACCGGTCCGCAAAACCTGGCGCCAAAAAAAAGCCGACAATGAGAAACCCAGAACACGCCATCAATTGAAATGGAATGATTCCAGCCATCTCATTGGCGGTGGGCTGTACACGAAGTCGCCGCCCGCCAACCACCTGCGTTCGCTTAGAGAGCAACGCCTCCCTTTTTGGCGCGTTGCCAGAGGCAAGGAGCTGCACAGCATCTGTCCCAGGATGATATACGTCTATTCTATCTTGATCTTCCCCTCCAACGCAAACCGTACATCCCCTCCAATCTAAATCAGTATGCAGCGAATCCAACAACTGTCCGCACAGGTGCCAAAGACAATCACCCGACAATGCTCCTCCTTCCATGGTCAGAAACCGCGGTTGATGCACCCGTATAGAAAGGATAGCGTAGATGGAGTGAGGCGTATTACTCCGAGCGCTGGGAAATTCGTCTACGTCTCCGACCATCCCCATCTCCATCCGACTACGGCGCATCCATCTCACAATTCTCTTGAGTCATGTTTTCAAGTACATCGGGGGTCAGTATTGCGTTGCAAACTTCTGTGTTTCTGTGTTGTTGTGCTCATGCAGTTCGTCCGGTTAAGTCCTCCGCCCACTAATGAGAACAAGCAAACAGCCTCACCAGAGCCTGCACCCCAAAATTTTCTTTTTGAGGCGCTCAAGTACTTGACCCGGTAACAATATATCGTACTCGGATCGGATGATAGAGGCGTCGAGTCAACGAAGCAGATGAGGTACTATGACTTCCACCAACTGAGAAATACTACGCACTGACTTGTTCCTGTTAATTCCCGTACAGCCTAATGAATTTCCTAGGAAGCGGCAAGGACAATACCATCTTGTAATCCATTTGTACTATTCATACCCAATCGAAACCATGTTACGCCACATGCAGGTTCCGCGACAAGAATGTTCTGTATTGCGTCACAACCGGAAGTCAGAGATCGACCTCAACGCAACTTCGAGGCAATGTAAATCGTTCACGCAAACACTTACTATGCACTTCGCAGTTCCATGTCACCGATTCCGAGACTCCGATGTTCAGAACATCGCCTCTGAGCAAGTCTGACGACTCCCTGTACCAGACGGCCTATCTGACCCCGCCACCATTCCCGAAGCAACGTGACCGAACTAGAAGAAATTACGGAGCTCGGGTTAGAGTAAGGGTCAATAGAGTCTTGGTAACTTATGTCTTCCCAGCACGAAGAGATCCGTGTAATCCTCTCTCACACCCGGGTCTCCCGACTCGACAGAGCTGGGTCACAAGTTCAGAGAGCGAAGATGAGACCGTTTGTCTTACATGCTACTAGACCAGGGCGGCGTTCAATTTTTCGGGTTGTTCCAGGTGCTTCGGTTTCATCATCGCTCCAATCCCGAGAGCCCACGCCGGACATGGCGGCGAGGGCGTTAAGATTGAATGTTAGAACATTGTGGCTGGCTTTCCTGTCCATCTACCCAGCAACAGTGGAGACAAGTACTTGTACAATAGATGCAGCCCCAGCGATAACCCGATGTTCGTCGGTTGTGATAAGTGGCGATGAGCCACATCCTGTGGGCAATGATATTTATATCCTAGGGAAGCCCGCAGATTACGAAAACTGACCCGTTCGAGGCACGCTTCCTGTATCATAACAGGACAGATTTATGGGTCTATCAGGGAATGACATGGGATGATGACCTGTTTTGCTGTGAGGTGCCACACTGGCTGAATCTGTCATGGCCCTAATCCGGGCGTCGGCCCACGCGGCTGAAGCCACGCCTGGCCAAACACCGCGCAGCTCTCAAATTTGGGTTCATCGCCTTTTGCATCGAGTCGCTCCCTGAGAAATTTAGCCCGAAGCTGCTCTGCCTCAATTCTAACTTCCCGCATCGCCGTATTCGGGCCACAATCAGGCTCCGGACACTCACTTATATAAGAAGTCCCTCAGTACCCAGGATGTCCCACAAGTCGCCCTCCGTCCACTCAACTCGAGTACTCCCTCTCACATAGTCTCCGCCCTCGCCTTTCGAACTTTACAAACACCAAATGGGTCGTTGCACACCTTACATGAACCCCACACCTCGTTCCATCAACCCCAGGAAGCTGGATTTCCAGAGTGAAGGAAGTAAGAGCTCACGTGGAAAGTCAAAGAGGTCAGTCTCCAAAATTGGAGTTAAGATTTTGCAGAGTTGTTGAACGATGTGAACAATCGTGTAGCTCAAAGACTTCCAAGTCACACCTGTCCAGAGGAACGACCTTGGGCATTACCCTGTCTACGCTGATAGGGACCGGGATGCTCTGAAGCCACCCCATACCCCAGGCACGAGATACTCCACAATGTACAGAACAGTATCCTCGTCATCCACCCCATATTCGGGAGAAGCCAGAGAACTCCCTTTGTGCTCTTTGTACAATATTTTAACCAACGTCTTCCCATCGGACCCGTTGTTCCCGTTCCCGTCTGGATTTGAAACCGATACCAGTTACCCTTGATACGCACGCTGTACAACTGTCAATATTACCGCTACGCCATGTCATGAATTATTTTCCCAATCGACTACCAACTACCTCCTGCAACCTCTCATCTTCTCAGACCGCCGGATGAGACCGTTGTGGGAGCAATCTTCCTCGAGGATATTTGGAACCCGCATACGTCTTAACGCACACATCCTAGCTATTAACCATATACCCGTTCCAGGTGAGCCTTGAGCCCCATAACTGCTTCTATGCCAAAACAAACACTAACTATAAGCCTTTCTTCAGATCATCATATCAATCATTCTTTCCTCACCCCGGGATAGACTGCTGTTACTTGTGTCAGAAGGTCCTAATTGTGGTTGTATGTAACTCAGACTCTTCATTCCAAGATCCGCTCTTTTGCATCTTTCATTATTACCTTCCTTCTTCACCTTCTCCCTCCTTTGCCACTCTGCCTTTCTTATCAACTTTGAACGAAGATGGACAATTCTCTGGATTATACCCCCGTTCTTTATGTTGTATTACGTAGCTTCCAATTATCTCTTCTGTCCAACGATTGTTTCTTGTCATCCCGTTGGACATTACGTACCCTTTTTCCGAATACATCACCCTTGATGACATTCATACCCACATCACACAGAGTGAACCTCGCGCGCGAGCACAGAGAAAGGTCCCAACAACGATTCTTTGTCACTCATCACCGGATGATGGAACATCCAGGGTTCATGCACCCGCAGCGGCAACATAAAGCACAACTGCGGCGACTGGAGTATTAGTGATCACTGCGAGGACGACAATACTGAACAACACAGATAAACCATTCTTTTCGAGGAAGACGCGGCACAACATGTATCAACAAAACACAAGACTTTCGTTATTCATAACGGGTGGGTGGGTGAACAGAAGAAATTCGGAAAGGGACTTTTTCAACGCGGTAAGAACAAGAACAAAAGAAGAGAATCGGTTTCAGTCAGGTAGAGAGTCGTATCACGAACACAAATGAATTGATGGAAGAGTGGAATAAATGAACAGTCTGGTAACCAAGAATGTTGAACGTAACCGGGGGTTGAGGTGAGAAGATGCTACTACTACTAAGTGTAAAAAAGAAGAAAAAAGGTGAGACACAAACAAGGGACAGATTGTTCGAAACAATGGGAATTCGTGGGTGAATGAGGTCTTTCGGGCATGCACTGCGGGGGAATCGAACGACGGGAATCGGGATTGGACAGGGGACGAAGAAAAATGATGGAATGAGAAATGAGATAAGAGGGAACACTGAACTTGGAACGATGTGGAACGGATGACAGTCTGGTCATTCACAAACAAACCATAGATGAACGGTGAAATCCATCCATGGAACTCGAAAAATTCGAAACAAGGCGAACGAAAAAAAGGTGAAACGATTTGGGATGAGGGATGAGTACAGGTTTATGGATGCCAAACTGATGAGGTTGATGACAGGCCTTGCAGCCTCCAACAAAACTTTACAGTCAGAAAATGAGAGATACGAATGAAACACAATGTAGTCACAGGAAACCAACAACAAAAAATATAGGACCACCAAAAAATGATCCTATATCACCGAGAACGTTGGAGTGATGAATCACCAAAACCGCCACCACTCCCAAACACTCTCCTAAAAAGTCGGTCTCAGCAACCAAAGCACACAGGAAAGCACAGGAAAAAACTGCGTACGACTCATCGAATGACTTCATTGCTGACTCTATACTCCATATCTCTGCCTCAACCTCTCCTGAATAGCAAGCGGGAAGGTCGAAACTTGCGCTTGCCACCCTTGCGCATCGTGCTGCTTGAACCCACCCAACAGTTGCTGGAACATCGCATTCAGCTCCACCGAGGGGTGGTTCCACCTCACGATCGCATTGCAGAACCAAAGCAAACTCTACAACACACACAAGCGAACACGTTAGTATCAGTTTCGGTTCCACGAGTCAAAGCGGGAAGGGTTTCAATGGTGATATATAATCTCCCATATCACGATTCCGACAGGGAAGAGGGCGGAAGCGAAAAGGGACTAGGGCTGCGAGACAACAACGTTGGTAAAGAAAAGAAAAACTCACTTTCGCGATTCCTGCAGGGTTGGTCTGAACCAAAGTGCAAAGTCCCCTAAACGCTGAATCCTTCTCTTCATTATCCCTGATTTCATACAATGCCTGACACCACGCCTGCGCGAAATCGGGTAATAGGGGAGCAACCATCGAGGGATGCATCAATCCGATTCGACCTATCGACACAGCCGCATTTTCATGCAGGCTTCGAGGTGCTTTAGGGTGTAGGAGTATGGGAATGAGTCGCGAGATCAGGGGGTGAACCCATTGTTGGAACTCAGGTTCGTCTGCGCAAACAGCAAAAACGTCGCATTGAACAGGGAGAGGGAACGACCCGCAAGAACGCACGAAAAAAAACGCATACATGAGTCAGCCAACTGCGTAGGAATCATATCGGGAACAAAGAAAGGGAAAGGACACACACCTCGACCATACCGCAAGGCAACCTCACCCACACTCCAAGCCGCATTATTACACGCACTTATAAACTCCACTTTCGGTTCCGGATCCAACTGCAAGATCAACTCCTGCATGATGTTGGGCATATAAGGTCTCAGCAGTGGGAAGCAATTCATCGCCATATCCCCCACGAGCGCATACGCGCTCTGGCGTACTGGTGCCTGGGGGTGCTTCAAGCATACGGTCAAGAGCGATAAAAGGTGCGGTTGGGATCGGGTGATGTGGGCCTCGAGGTTCATCTTGAGACCTTGGGTGAGACCAGATAGGAGATCGAGGGCAACGACGAGGAATGAACGATCTGGTTCGTCCATATCGGGGTTTTGCTGGTAGGCTTGGTACTGAAGGAGAGAGCTGTGTACGATGTTTGAGCAACGCTCGAAGATGGGGCCGGCGTAGGGGAGGAATGCGGAGCTCATGGCGATCGTGACGGAGGCTAGGCACTGCCAACGCAAAATCAATGAGGTTGCGTATCTGAAGGAGGGGAAATGAGTAACGTACCTCCAATAGAGGAACTAAATCGTCATCGTCATCTTTCAGCTTGCTCCACTTTTTCAATAGTGGCGGCATCAAGATCTCGACATAATGAGGGTTTTGGAGCGCATTCCCCACAGCATCCGCTAACGTCCCAACAGCATCGTACAAAATCAACATGTTCTTATGCTGGTACTTGTCAAACGCGAAGACCAAGTTCCTCAGAACGGGTTCTAGGTATGGCGCCAATTCTGGCCCTGCGTCTTCTTCGAAGGTGGCGAAGGCGCTGCAACCTGCTTCCTGGACTCGCTTGTTGTTGTCAAGGACCATTCGAAGAAGCTACGAAAGTAGAGATGAACGTGGATGTGCGATCGAAGCAAGGGATTAGACGTACCCCTTCTAACGTAGGGATGAAGAACTGGCTCTTGTGATCGTCACTGATTGGTTGTGTACACCAGCCCGCGTATCGACCAAGTGTCCAGCAGGTTATTGAACGCACCAAAGGCTAGTGAAGATGAAGGGAAAGGGTGTCTCAGTGGAGTCCTATCGCATATAGTTAACCTGATGGACGTACCTTGGTGTCGCCGAGCATGTTGACCAAGTAAGGTACAAGGGTAGGTAGATGGGGTTCAATAGCATCTATGCAGCCTGTCAAGAATTGCACCGCACCATCAATGACCATCCACTAATATCACCTGCCAACAGGTACAGAAGACGAAGCGATGAAGGCGTACCTTCGGCCATAGCACCTAACGCTAAAATCCCGCTCTCCCTCTGCAACCAGTCCTCGCTCCACAGCTTCGTCTTCAGCGGCTCCAGGAGAACATTCAGCAGATCCGCA
Source organism: Meripilus lineatus (assembly GCA_027627245.1). Lineage (NCBI taxonomy): Eukaryota > Fungi > Basidiomycota > Agaricomycetes > Polyporales > Meripilaceae > Meripilus > Meripilus lineatus. Next base: position 6,580 of record JANAWD010000628.1, on the reverse strand, counting down.
CCAAACCTCACAGCAAGAACATCAAGCGCAGCAGCCGCACATTTTCGTAAATTCCACTCCGTCGACATCTCCTCGGCAAAATCGTCATCATCTTCATCAAACCCTTCATCGTCGTCCTCGTCGTCTGCGAGTTCCTCGCCATAGGCACCGATCCTCGGTTTACCTGAACCGTCCCCATTCGCCGCCTCATGTTCGAGGCCATGTCCCTTCCCACCTCCATAATGCCTCGGCTTGATATCTGTATCTTTATCAGGCACCGCCGCATCTTCGACGTCTCCTTCTAGCCACAACAAATCATCCTCCCCATATACCATACAATCCAACAACACCGGGGCTACTTTTCCCAACAGTGGATGGAGATACGGTGCCAAATCTGGATCCTCCGCGAAAGTGAGCCAGAATTCTGCCGCCTCGAGGGCAACGTTCTCATGCGGGTCTTTGGTGGAATACAACATGTATTCAGCCACATTTGCCATTTCGGGCATCAACTTTTCTGGTTTCGAAGCGAGGAGAAGGACTAGGGCTTGACAGACGTGTCTTCGGACTGATGGATCGTCGTCCCCTGCACGTTTGAAGAGACAGGCGATGAAAGTGTCTATGTGGGCAAAGAGGGCTTGGCAGTTGATAGGGACAAAGTAGGAGAGACAGGCGATGGCATGCGAGCGCATCTTGGATGCGGGGTGTTCGGAGAGCATGAGGAATTTGGGAATCATGAATTCGAGGGGGAAGGTGCCGTTGATTTCGACATCCAGTTTTCGGGGGTAGTCCTCGCATGCCTTCTCGAGTACGTTGAATGCGGCCTGTGTCAATGATAGGATATAGATGAGAAATCGAATACGGCAATAATCAAAATGATAGAGTGGGTTTCTGAATTATGCTGGAGCAAGTTTTGAACTGGAAAATTGAATGATGCATGATGAGGCGTTGGGCAACCGTAGTTCCGACTGGACCCACAGGCGCCCATAAAGTGGGACCAAATGGTAATTATGAGGGGTCCATGAAACCTTCACGGACGCGTTATAGACGCGAAAAAAATGGAATCACGGGTTGGACTTTCCAAGTGAGTATCATCATGATCTCGATTTGTTATGGGAAGTTCAACAGAGATTAAGATCGGTGGGAGTGTGAAACGAGCAAGTGATTGTGGGGTAGAAAGCAGAGAGAAGAAAAGGGTGGCCCTTTCTTTCATGGTAAGAATGAAAGACATGGTGGATAGAAAAAAAGAAGAGATACCACAAGAGAAAAGTACTCTGCGAGTGACCTTCTTATGCGCCACTACAACGATACCCACTCGAGAACTCCACAAGCGCAGCCGAACAGATAGAATTGGGGAGGAATGTGTTCAATTACACATGCGGAGAGCGACGTACCTCTTGCTGGTCTGGGTTTGATGTATCGAGAGTGTTTACGAGCTGTTGTAGACACTCTGGCCAATTCTTGGGCTCAAGGATGCCGAGGAAGGCCACAATGTCTTGACCGGCAGCATTACGAATCATTACCGCAGGATCATTGAAGGCGTGGAGGATGGCGGCTTTGACGAAAATGATAACATGGGGCTGCGCTCGTAGTATGAGTCTACAGTTGTTCTTGAGGAGGTAGCCAGCAATTGTTCTGATTCGATCCTCCTGCTGAGGCATGGAGGCGAGGATGTAGGCGAGATAAGCCACATAATCGGGAGCTCGGGTGAAACTGTTTAGTTTCTGAAAGATGATGCGAGATGAGTTGTATGATCATAGGGATAAAAATGAGGGGGTGGAAATGGGAAGAAAGTAATGAACGTACATGGGTGATTGCACGTTGAACTCCCGTATTTTGGGTGTCTGTGGAGTCGATGATGGTTTGTAGGATTTCTTGTAGAGCAGCTGGGGAGGGTTCCCAAGCGTTCATGATGTGGGATGGGGGCGCGTTACTTGTACTGAATCTTGTGGATGGACGCGTACTTTGGGACTGAAAATGTTGAGAGGAGTATCGGATGGAGTTAGCAGTAAACGGACACTGGTAGTCTCTCGCTCGCTCCCAAGTGGCTGCCCTTCACATCACTCCAGCCCTCCCTCCCTCCCACGCCTCCCATTGGCTGGCTGCCCGCCGGCACGAGCCACTGGCAGGCCAGCAGGTGGCAGCCCCAGCGCTTACACTGCAGCTGTTTGGCTTTGTGGGCCTCTATTTGCCCCCCATCAGAAGATAACATAAGTTTCCCTTCCATTTCCAGAAATCAATCACTTCCACCATTTTATCGCCTTGTTCGCCAACACACACAATACCTCTGCCAATTCCAATACGCACAACTCGCAGATGTACAACGCGTTAATCTGAATCAGCGTCTTGAGATAGGAAACAATGCTATCCCCGCAGAGTGTGATCGAACAGAATAATACACAATCTTCCAAGCCTCACACTGCGTGCTTTCCTCTCACCGTATGCTTGAGATGCACCATCACGATTGCATGTCCTTCCCGGAGATCATCGGATCCATCAAAACAGGGTCACCAAACACCAATTGAACTGCAATTCGATTCACTTCCCCGGCCTTGTGCTTGCGTCTCTTTGGTTCCTCCCAACTGGCGGTCACAGCCATTCTCTTCCTGTCCCCAGAGTTTTAAGCAATGCCATCGGACATCGCCACTCCTGTACTAGTGCCTGCGCGCCCCTGTACAAAAATGCTATACTCCCGTCCTTACCAAACCAAGTACAGTAGGACCTCCCTACGTTCTCGGCTTCTTCGAATCCTATTGCCGATCATCTGATATTCACTAAATAGTACGTACTCGTAATTTACGCCCGCTGTCTTGCTTTACATTGTCGACGGGCAGCATGGAACCGGCGTCGCTCTTTCTTACTCTCTTTACCGGTTCATTTGGGAGAGCGCAGACAATGTGCCATTGAGTAACCAGGCTAGAATTCCGATACCTCCCCCTCAATCAGGAAACACCAAAGATCCTCATCTTCTCATATCATCACTCCGAGAACGCCCTATCCTTATCCTATCCCCCAACCTTCCGTCATCTAGAAAAACATATATATTACTTACGCACAGAACGGAGATGAGATCGATAATCACATCATGATATCGAGAAGGGGTTTTTCCTTACCCCCCTTCCTCAAGGCTTCGATATGACAATCGAGCCCATGATGATAACATAACCCCTTCCACAGCACAAACATTCTTTCTCGTGAAGATCTCTCCGGCTCACTTGGGCCATCTCTCGCGAATTTGAGCCGCCTAGGGATTTCATGCCCGCATGCGGTACAGCCGGTCTCCGAACAGCATCAACAAATCCCTTTCATCTTCCCTACTCGTCACGCTTCCGCCGATGAGCCAATGCAGGTTGGTTCTGTGCACGAGCCTTTTTCTTACCCGGGTTCCCTCACTTCACTTCAAGGTACTCTACTTGGACGACTACGGCACTCCATGTCTCTCTCGTTGGAGCTCAGGTTCGTCCACCGTTACTCCGGTCAAACTCGAAAGGGGGTTAATGCGATGATAATCAAAATCGTAGTATCCACCCAAAACTTGAAATGCATATATACAGTACACCCGGAGATTACAACAAATTTCGCATATCCAATATATCGTACAGTGGGTAGTCGACGTACCTGTTCGAACCTGGTAGTATGCAACAAAATACACTCTATCACCTCCGAGTGTGCGACAATCGACGGTCTATCCCGGCGGGGCGTGTCCATAGCATTTGGCAACAGCTGACAAAAATTACAGTACGCCAGCCTGGCTTGAAAGCCCCATTGAATATTGAAGCTTGAAGCTCTCAGCTGGCGCCATCACTTGGTGAGAAAAAGGGGTCAAACAGAACCTTGAGAAGCCTCGCCGACCTTCGAATTCCTCATACCCTTCCTCGTCTGATGGCTTCCGTTCGGCCCTGAAATGTGTGCGAAGACCACCTTCTTCAAGGCTCCTCACGCTGACGGGCTATCCCTATCCGAACGACTGTCAATGATGCTACGTTAGGAGTCAACAGAAGCGACTTTAGACGACTCAGGTTCTGTGCGCGTGGCCCCTGTTCTGATACTATTACTGTTTGGTGTTTGGCTGAGATCTAAAGAGGCAATGCGTTCTATCAGCGCAATCTTTGATCGTAATGTGAGAGGGTCTGGAATTACTATTATACTGAAAATCACCCTCCGCCACGAAGCTACCAGATACCAGATACTACTACGGCCTCTATTGAACCCCATAGAATTCCGCTTCAAAAGTTCTGATACTAGACCTTTTGCAGTCAACTGAAGGCTCATACTCGGTCACATCAATCTAGCTTCGTCATCCCCCATTCTATTAGATTCTATAGCGACTCTATCCTCTATATCCTCCGCAGAGCAACGCGTGTGCATTATGCATAACCAAACGATCGAAATTTCAATCAATAGAAGTGGTGGAAGTAGCAGGTGGAACAGGTGTGGCAGTTCCAGAGGGTGGTTGCGAAGTCACTGGGGTGTTAGTACTACTATTACCGAGTCCGGGAGAAGGAATGTTGCCTGTGGGGTTACGAAGGTAATCTCGGAAGAATGATCTCCAATTCGCTTTGGAAGGGACAAAGTGGCCTATATGATTTGAATAGTAAATCAACCATGGGTTGTTCGGTCAGAATCCAGTGAAAAACGGGAATAACGATCGTAGGATGTGGTAAGGCGAAGCAAAGCGTGAGGGTGGGTTAGTGATAAGATGAGATAGGGTAAGCACAGGTAAGGCGGTATGTGCTTTGCTGGTTATTGACGCTACAGAAACAACGTGGGGAGAGAAGAGTAGGGAAGATGTCATAGTGTAGCATGGGGGTGCCACGAGGAGAAAGGGCAGTATCATGGTTGGCCGAAGACGATTCGGGCGAACACATGTCTGGAGGGTTTCCTCAGAGTGTGGAATGTGGTTGGACTCGTGGTGCAATTGCCGGAAGAACCCGAACCGGTTCCGCCAGCATGCACAGAAGAAGAGGGTAGGGAATGGAGGTGACCGAACGAAGCGGATTGAGGGTGGGAGAAAGTATCACCGAAAACATACGAAGGAGAACATCAAAGGGTGGGGGTTTGAAGAAGAAGAAAGGAATGAATAAGAGGGTTGGACACACGTACCGCCGTCGTGGTATTCCACCCTTGCGTTCGCCGAGACATCAATCAAAGTCCTCGCTCTTTCCTCGACAACGATGACGTCTGTCTTGCCTAATACATGCACAGTAGGCGTAGAATAGCTCGGCAGAAAGATGGCGTCACTGAATTCTCCGAATGGTCTAAATCCTGCCACAGATACACAAAACGTTCTGTGACGCCGCCGCCACAAATATCCCAAACCAAGTATAACGTGTGGTGTTGATGAGGAAAAGATATAGATAGCAGAAAGGTAAATCGTACCCCGCACCCAAGAGAAGTAAGAATACAAGAGAAAAAAATTAGCATGAGTATTGTGCTCGTGTGCTCCCACCTCCATGTGGGGATTGAATGGAATTAAACTCACAGGGGAGGGTGTGGAGGTTTCCCGTCTATTAGGAAGTCGGGAAAGACATGAGGCCTTTCGAGCTATTGTCGTTCAACGAGGATCCCATGCGTGGTCAGAGATATGAATCTGCTGTCGTATGGTTGTACGCACGAGTGCGGCGAGGACCGCAGCCATCGAAGCTCCCTGACTGTAATTTCGGGATCAACCGAAAAGAAATGAGATATCTCCTGAGCTTGTCCTTTGTAGAACAAGGAATCAAGAGAGACCAAAATAACTGCTTACCTGAAACCAAATACACCCTATCCATTGTTCGAAAATGCCAGAATGTGATTGGACACATGAGTTGAGGGATGATCAAAGAGAAGGATGAACGAGAAGCGATTGACAAACCTCGTAATGATCTTTGGCTAGAATATCCCTTAGCATGATTAACGATGCTTCAATCCCCTTCGTTTTCTTCCGTTCTGGATCAGGATGCCACCACCCTCTAGGCTTCAACGCCGGATCGACATCCGACGCAGATGCATCAGCAGCTCCCAATTCCTCGGTGGTATTGAACGTTTCGGCTAAGTCCACGGGAGAAAGGACGTGAGGCCCATCAAGGAAGACTTTCAACATAATTAAAGATCAGATTATGTGTCGAACAAAGGACGGCCAAGGATTACTCGTTACGGAGGAACACTTTACTCACCGAGGTCTACGTCCTTCCCACAAGCCTTTCGAACTGCTCCCATCTATTGAGCTTCAACATCATGCGCAAGCATTTGGGAGGAAATCGCCGCGAGATGAGCGTATCTTACCCGTTTGCTGAGTATCGTTCCGCTTTGCGCATATCTAGCATGAGGATAGAGCTTTTAGTCCATCTATGGTTTAGTCCGATTCTTTATCGACGTACCCATGAAGTACGAGGACCTTGCTTGCAGGTTTAGACATTGTGCGATGCAATGATAGAAGAGGTTGTTTCCACAGGTTGGGTAGATCCTTTGGAAGAATGCAGAACGGTCTTTCAAGCAGAAATGGCAAGCTTGAGTATCAACTCGAGTCGACTGAGATGCTTAAAAGACACTTGACGTTAATGGACCAGCAGGTTTTCGTCGCCTTCAAACTCCGACGCGTCACATGCGTTCGGCCAGCCACCGC
>JANAWD010000627.1:0-23668 GCA_027627245.1 Meripilus lineatus | reverse complement strand
GTTGCCTCCTCAGGTTATTCCGAGCATGGCGAATCTGGGGATTCTTTGTGATGAAGGAGATGCCGACGCAGAAGGTGAAATTGACGAGGGTATTGACCTTGATGCGGAGGGCGAACTAGATATTGATGCTGAGGGTGAACCAGATGACGATGTGGATGCGGAAGGAGAGTTGGATGCAGAGGGAGAAGATGATGTGTATATCGATGCGGAAGGGGAAATTGATCTTGAGGAGGCCATTTGATACTTTTATACGTTATGCTGTATTGGTGTATTGATACTTCGTTCCCTTTCTTCGCATTCCTTATACTTTGTTCTTTGTCAAGTAGCAGACCTAGCCCCCCTTTCATTACGGTAATTTTCGGTAGGATTTTTTCTTTCTTTCTTTTTTTCATTTGTGTACTTTTTGTGTAGCATCGGTTCTTTCTTGCAATCGCACAGACCCGGAGAATGTTATAATTCGTAGGTTGTGGGGTACGAAGGTCCATTGCTTTTTGGTAGATTGAAAACGTAAGTGAGAAACTGCTTGAGGTTAGAGTGGGGACTTGGCTTTGGGTCAGAAGACTCGGGTTGACGAGCTTGAGAGTACCCTGATTTCGAGATGGTGTTGGATGAGGTTCAAGTCAGAAAGAGGGAGTCCGGAAAGCGGTGTGACATCTTGGGCTGTCCAAGTCCTCGACCGAGATCTGGTTTATCACATCATCCAGGAATGGTAACTAGAGCCCTATAATTAGGCGACGAGGTTCACTGCAGGACGTGAGTATTCTCCCCGTCAAGGTACACACCATCCGAGACGTGTGGGCCATGATGTACGGTGGGTTCTAATATGATATGGATGATGAGAAGGGGGTAGGAGTCGCGTATAAAGACGTGTGTGCTGATTTTACTTGTTTGCTAGGTCACCGGAGGGAATGGTCCTTCGAACCCGCACTCATGATCAAAGGGTTGTGGAGGCCCGGGCTCAGGCTTCTCGCTTTTGCATCAGGGTTGATTTTGACCGCGCTCAACCGCCTTTGTGCGGCGATTGTCACCATCAGGAAGGAAGGGAGGTCAGCGACACCCTGCTTACTGTATTTGCAGCGATTCTTTTGTGAGGAGTATAGAAGGTGCCGCTTTGAAAGGTGTTGTTGCATTATGCTCATTTCGGTTATGTGGTTGTTTGATGTTCTGTGTCAGGCAGTTTAAGGTTACAACACTTTGTGAACAATGAGATCATCTAGGAGAGATTGTTTGGGCTTTGTTGTCTTTTGTCAAGAGAAAACATCGCCTTTACGATCCTCGTCTCTTGATGGCAACAAAAGCAAAAAGGAATATCAAGAGTCGGTGTCGTCAGTGATGTTTGAGAGATTCAACCAGCGATCGATCGTAGTCTCTTGCAATGCGCGATGGCCAATGTCAACAATGAGCGACATCCGCTCTAGAAATACGTATAAACTCATTGTCATTGATGGCTGGAGACCGACTGTACTAGTGGTCTCACGGATGTGCAACGGAATGGAGAAGTGATTCTGAATCGAGGTCCCTTTTATTCTTCTGGAAAACGCGTTGGGTGGAGGGCGTGTACCGCCTGTTGTAATGGAACAACATGCATTCGTCGGTACTGGTGTTCTGGATGTATTTCTCACACCCGCCAGAAACCATGGAATTCGAGGTATGTTTCTGTACCGACTTCGGTCACGCCCTGCGAGTAGAAGCGAGGATGTTCAGTCAGGTGGGTAATCTTCTTGAAACGATACTCACATTCTGATGAACCCACGATTGTATTTGTTCCATAGTGCAGTATGGAACACATCGTGTTGAACATCGACTTTTGTGGGCTCAGGGGTTGCCACTGCCTGTCGTCGAAGTTCGGCGGGAGAAACGTCTGGGAGGACTTCGGAACCGTGGCGAACAAGAATCCGGATCGTCCCTTCATGAGTTCATGTTTCGAGATTGTTCATTTTATGCAGAAAATGATTGCTTCGGACAGAATATGATTCGTCTCAGTGTCCTCGGTGAATGCTCCCGTTTGGATATGGTGGTTTGGGAAAGTTCGGAGGCAATAGCAGGTATGACGCAATCAAATTGTGGCGTCCATGACTTGCCCATTCCATTCATGGGCGCCTGTGAATGTTCCCATCCTGCGACAAGATGAGAAGTCATGAAGCCGAATTTACCACTTGCTTCCAACCAACAAGCAACCGTCATTTACCCAACAACCTTGACAGATACCCTCACCAATGCCCGTCTTTTCTCGTATTCTTCCGATTATAACCGCTTGCTACGGTCTTCAGGGCGGTATGTAATACGAGTACTACGACTAGATAGTACTCGGCTTCTCTCACGTCCGCAGTATCTGAATTCTGATATGCGAATCATTTGCAGTTGGTGCTCTCATATTCGTCCCTCAGGCCAATGAGAAGTTCTACGATCTGTTCGGAGCTGCAGGGTTTCTCACAACCACTTGTGTCTCATTGTATTATCCGACCCTCAAGGCAAGATATTGGCAAGGAAATGCGGCAGCAGTTTTCCCTGCTCTTGCGCCGAGACAGCTCTTGTTGACCGCTGCCATGTGTGGTTGGTCTATCCGGCTGGGCAGTTTCTTGTTCCAGGTGAGGTGCAATGAAACGTCTGCATATAATGACATTGATGTCATGGATCCAGAGAGCCATGAAACACGGAGGCGATTCTCGCTTTGACAAAGTGAAGCACAAACCCAAAGAGTTTTCTTTCTATTGGTTTGCTCAAGGTTCGTTTCTCTTTCTAGCAAGCCGGACCATCATGCTGATTGAATGCGTTTAGCAACGTGGGTTCTCGCCGTCGGGTTACCCGTGTACTTGGTATGCCACTATATGCGTGCTACATGCCCTCGAGAAGTTTACATTATTCAAGGTGAATTCGATCCCAGCGAAATCTGTGCAACCAATGCGATCACTGGATTATCTTTCTTTTGGTCTTTTCGCTGCATCTTGGATCTTTGAGCTCGGTAAGGCGTCAAGCTTTCAAGTTCACTGCTCTGGTAAAGGTATGACTGATCCCTACAATACAGTTGCGGACTACCAGAAAACTGCTTGGAGGCATGCGAAAGATAATAAGCAACACGACGAGAAGTTTATTTCAAGCGGCCTCTGGAGTCTTAGTAGACATCCGAAGTAAGCGTACATCCAGATTCCAATCCTTCCAAGCTGACCTTGCAAAATTTATAGTTATGTTGGTGAGGTGGGAGTGTGGACAGGCATATGGGCATTTGCCGTACCCGCCTTGAGATCACCATTCGTTCCTCGATATGCGTGGCTTCTCGCTGGAGTTTCCCCTCTCATGACTTGGTTCTTACTGACGAGGGTATCCGGAGTCCCTCCCTTAGAGGTACGTTCATTGAACGATTTAAACTTGTAGAGTGCAGAATGACACTTTGACATTCCAGAGAGCTAATGCTAAGAAATTTCAAGGAGATTCTAAATGGGAGAAATATAAGGCGTAAGCCCGTTCTACCCTCTTGTTGTGACACCATTCTGAATCTGTTCTGTTAGGACCGTACCTGTCTTTTGGCCCTGGGGATCCCCGAACTGGAAACCCTGATAACTTGACGTCAGATACCCGGAAACGAGTAGCCCCTCAAGCTCTTATCATCGCCCCCGATACCCATGTAATCTTCTACGGTCCTTGTACATTAATGAGAGAAAACGTTACATTGACCACTTTTGTAAGGCGTGCGGTCAGGGGCGCCACCCAAAGCCACAATATCACGGGCACTTGGCACAGTGGTAGCGCGCCTGCTTTGCATCTTAAATAGTGTGCTTGCATGAGGTCGAGGGTTCAATCCCCTCAGTGTCCATTGATAGCGATGATGGCCTTTTTTTCTCTTGGCAAGTGGAAGTTTCGTTGTTGTAAATGTCATTCGGTCTATTTTTCTATCAACAAGACTTAGGACTTGAGATACTGAGTAATTTGCACGAGAAGAGATGTTCTCTATTCTATTGTATCTAGAAAACTTTTGGACTTGTTGAAGCGGGACCAACAGGTTAACCGTATGGAACACGCCAAGAAAATATATCAGAGGCAAAGTGTTCGAGTAACCTGGTACAAGGATCACATCTATAGAATAAACGAAAGATGATTGAGGATCTTGGGAGGGGTAAATGGAACGGTTACGCAGAGTGTAGAAGCATATGCAAAAGGTGTAGACGGAGGTGAAGATGGTAAGTTCATAAATGTCAATTGTACAGGAAATGTAGAGTTGAGTTGGAATATGGGAGGAGGATATATAAATGTCCTTTGGACTCGAATTCGTGAACATACGGGATGAGGGAGAGAGGGAGGTATGGAATTCGGGATATAGATGGAGGGAGGGGTACTATGAAAAATTGCGCGTGAAAACGAAACAAAAACAATTCGTGCATGAGGGAAAGTTGTTAAAGAAACTACAAGTACACATTAAGCAGCATACAACAATAAGCTGAGATAACTTAATTCTGCAAGAAGAAAGCGAACTTGACATGACAGGAAGCAAACAGCATGAACAGGCGGAGGGGGAGGGGTACACTCGGATTCGGCGACTCGGACATAAGAATCCAAGTAGGTTGATTTCCCCGGTAGCAGTAGAGGATGAGCAAGGAAGATCGGAGGAAGTGAGCCGGGAAGGGGACGTGAAGACACGAAGATCGGAGGGAAGGGAAGAAAGGTGGATGGTCGGCGTGCCGATGTGAGGTGCGATTTGCGCGTGGGCGAAGTGTGGTGAGGGATGGGATGGGATGGTAAGGTGAGGCGAGGAGGGTGTCCAACATTCCCCGTCTTCAGTCTCCTTGCGAAATTCTCTACTCTGAATCTATGGAAGACCCCTAGAAAGATGGTGAGCTTTAAGCTCTAGACTACATCAGATCCACAATTCTAGAAAGCACGCAGGAAAAACGAGGTACGGTACCTTTTGGTCACCAGAGCCAAAGCTGGCGTTATAGGAACTCTACAACAGACTCTAGCAAAATCTTGGGTTTGAGGAGCAAACTTCGCTGCAGACTATCCGAGAAGCCGTTCATATGGGGTTTAGAAACACCATTCGTATGTCCGTGTCCGTTCGCATATCCGTTCCCGTTGACCGCCCCATTCGCAATACCATTCCCATTCATCTTCGCCAGCGCATTGATATCGCCAGAAGACATCTTCCGATGATGCTGTTGTACGAGTTGCTGCTGCGACGACATACCCATCCCATCTCCAGCTTGCCTGACACACATCAACCCAAACTCGACCGTACACAATACGCCACCCTTCTCGCTCCCGTGTCCAATGAAAACATTATCCATCTTGTTCTCGTCATACCTAACCAGTCCATCCTGTCCTTTCCTATCTTCGGCCACGAACCCCTTCCGTCTCGTTCCCACCCACAAAATCTCGAAATTGGAAGACATAATTCCCTCCTTCATCACGACGCTTATCCGTTCCACACGTTCGCTGATCCTCAACAGAATGTGTCCAAAACGTTCCCGGAACAGTTGCACGTGTGTTCCTTTGGGATCTGTGCATCCCGAGATGGCCAAGATAGCAAGAAGCCCTCTCAGGTTCGTTTCCGCGAGAGTGAGGAATGGGGATTGTGGGGGGCGGGATCCATTGGAATTTGATGCCGGTGGGGAAATCAAGGCTCGAGCGTGTGCATGGGCGAGGGCTCGCCAGCGGGAAGTAATTGGTTGTGGTTCTGTGTGAGGAAGAGGCAGATACACGTTAGGATCAAGTCATGACGACCGATGACAGCATATGACGATGTTTGAAACCCTGGGCGGGGTTATGAAAAGGAAATTTGGAGTATTGGAGAACTGGACAAGGGCGGAGGAGGGGAGGATGACGCATGGATGGGAACGGGGAAGAGAACATCGAAAAACGGGGAAGGCGGTAAAGGCGGACCCGGAACTCACCCGAACGGTGCATATGATCAAAAATTCTCAAAAATGCCTGGTCGACTTCGGAGGGGAGACCAAAGCAGAACGAGTCTAGTACTTTGCCTATACAGACTACTTCCCAAGCTTGGATGGCGAATTGGACGAGCGTTGGATCACCTTCGTGGTCTCGGGTTGCCAGGAGATTCGTGAGGACGGGTCCTAGGACAGATGAGACCAGATCCATATCGGATGGTTTGGCCAAGTTGATGTGACGGTCCATTGAAGCGGAAAACTCCTCTGCGATGGAGGCAGCGAGTTGGACAATCTCCGCGTTGAGGTCGCGGAGAGCTTGGAGGATTTGTGCACCAGAGACTTCATCATTCTTGCTAAGGTAAGACTTGAGGCTCGAGACCTCTTCGGTTCGTTCGAGGACCGCACGTTGGGTCAAGTTGTACGTTCCTAACAGCTTCTCGTATGTAGCCTTCAGTAATAGCGGGTCGGACGGTGGAGGAGGGAACTGTGGTAGACTTGGAGGTAAAGGTAGGTGTGGAGCAGCAACGAGATTCAGGGTATGGATGGTCTGTTTCGCAGAACGGAGGTCAAGTTCTAGCTGTGATACCCTCTGCGAAAGTAAAGCATTTTCGCGTTCAAGGGCTAGGATACGCTGACGGTCCTGCTCTCGTTCCCTCTCTCTTTGTCTCTCCCTCTCCCGCTCCCTATCCCAACCCTTTGATCGCTCCACGGAGTGCAAGTCTTGTGGGTTAGGTGTAGGCTGGGTTTGTTGGGTATCCGATGATGAACGCGGAGGGGAGGATCGTTGACTGCGGAGGCTGCTCTGACTCGCGCGGTTTAAAAACCCTACAGGAGGGTATGAGGAAGCCGTTGTTGAAGGAGATATAGACGGCGGAGAGTGGGAATTGCCGTCTGATAGGGCTTCGGGATCGTTGTGATCTTCAGATAATCGCACTGAAGGTAATGAAGAAAGAATCCAATCAAGCAAGTTCGAAATTACGTTCATGAGGTTTACTGCAGGCTACGCATTCGGGGGTTTTGGGTGGACTGAGAAGGGGAGACGGAGCTATACACGGTGCATGGGATACTCGGCGGTGTGTGTATTTGCAGAGCCGGAGCTTGGAAAGGGAGAAGAGGATTTTGCGTTTTTTCTCGTGGTGGACCCTCTCCTGGGCGGCGTGAGGAAGGAGATGAACTTTAAAGAGATACGCGACTGTGTACAGCACCAGTTGAACGTGCTTGTAGTGATAGTACGCGGATTGATGAGATAGACGAGGATGATTGCGACGAGATAGAATGATACTATGAGCTCGTGGCTTATTCGTGGCGGTGAAGGTGGTGAGGTGGCCGGATTGTGTGGGGAAAAGTGAAGGGGCGGCGACCAAAGAAAGTTTATCTGCTGGATCTGTTCCTGGCGAGATACGACTAGCAGGGCCGGATGAGATGTTTGAGAACGCGGAGAATGTCGGTGAGCAAGTTGTCTTTGCCGTGGGTGATATCGTCCGAGTTGAAAGGGTTGTGGGCCACCGACGGAAGACTGCGTCAGAGCTGCGTGTCTGCGTCCACACGGCCTGCCTTGCTCCCAACCACAACCACCCGTCGCCTTTTCGTATTTTCATATTCCAAAAACGCCTCGACCCTCAAAACAACGTGCGCACCTCGCCCCAAAGACGCCAGCTCATCATCGCACCCAACCGCCACGCATCATGATCCCTGACAAGGTGGTCCTTGACATTGCCCGCATTGGTCCTTCGCGGGCAATCTGCTGGCTCCAACGTTAACCCGAGCATCAGGGTGTGCTCTCAATGGACTTTTGTCGGCCATTTTCAAGAGAAAATTGTCAATAGACATACGATGTTGAGCCTCCGTGATCGAGCTCAATCTAACCATTAGCAGAAAGTCCACCCTGTGTCGTTGTTGTCGTACGTGGTTTTGTCATTATTGCATTGTATCTAGGAACGATTGGAGATATTAGGAATGAGATAAACGCAGTGTCCGTGTACCGTCATGCAGGTGAGTGGTGATTGACACCGCCGTCCGCCTTGGCTGAACTCGAAATTGATGATATTTCGTAAAGGACGACGGTCCGTCTCAACGGGTTCCTCACTTAGGTGCTTCGTATTGCTATATACGACTGCACCATATCCGCTGGACCTTTGCAAATATCTGACGTCCATGCAACTGGTGCTCCGTATCACGCTGGACGGAGTGACCGATCAACGAATAATATTTCCTTGCCTTTGATAACGTCGATACCATAATCCGTGAGCTTATTTCCAGTTCCTTGACCCACAGTGCCCCTTGGACCTTGATTGTCAACTCTACACTCTATTCTCGTTGGTGAACCTTTCTTTTGATCTGACCTCTTTCTCGGTGTCTGTTATCTGCGAGACGGCATGGTACTCAACAGAGTCTGAAGTCCCTCTTCTCATGAGTCCCAACAGCCTTTTGCCGTACTCCTCATCCTCAAACAGACCATCCATCTTAACATCGATTGAATCCCTAGAACAATCTACCATCAGTCTCGCAGTCCGCTCGTCACACAGTAGGGTTCCGTACCGGTCTGTGTATTCGTCACATCTATCTTCGGAAGTCTCTGGGACTGCCATCACCGATAATGGATCTTCGCTGAATATGATACATTCGTCTTCCAGGCTATCTGATGTATTCGATCCCAGAGGTCGAACTGGTGCCCCAATGTTTCCGAGTAATCGGTTCGCGAATCGTACGGTCGATACGACCCCAGAAGACCCGTCCTCCTTCTCTTGGAAGTGAACTTGTCGGAGCTCGAGGATCCATGTACATTGCAGTACACATGAGACCCTAGTAGAACCGTAGTGAGTTTTCTGATTGTTCTCTAGAACGCGATCTCTGACGTACATCCACGATATGGTAAACATGAAGTCTAATTTCTGGACATCTAATCAGTCGGGAGAATATCCTGGCAGCGGACTACCTACCGTGATCAAAATAGTGGTGGTCTGAGCCACGTTGATCAACAACAGAATCCTAGTGAACCTCTCGTGTCAGACTTGTCTCGCGAGGTTCGACCGTGACAATCAACGAGACTGCTCACACGATGTAGAAAGTTCCTGTATCGTGCGCGTTGTCAGTGAATCTGAGTTATGTGGTTCTCCGCCGTACATGCACAACACTGACCGTCTTGAGCAAGGAATGTTGTCATGGTAAAAGAGCTACCCTGGGCGTTATTCTGTAAGTTCATGTTCTCCTTGAAATGTATTCGGGTTCTCTTGACTGTGAGGATAATAGTGACGAGATCGGCTACAATTTGAACAGTGTTCATTGCAAATATGACTGAAAGTTATCTGGTGAGCCCTGCGTCCACCTCCTTTTGCAACCACTTTGGAGATACGCACATCTGTGTACCAAAGTTACATGGAGATCAAGACGGACGATATTATTTCAACAGGAGGTAGCTCACGCGTGAGAAACCTCCGTAGATGGGATGCGTCGATAACATATGAATGGTTGACCCTCGATGATTATGGGGATAAATTCTGCGAAAGCATAAATTCCCTGAAGAGCTCATTCAACTTGATCTCCAGCAGATAAATTTCGTCCTTCTCACTCACGATTCTGAGTGCTGCAGGTATGACATACAACACAAAAACAAGTATGCCGTACTTGATATTCTTCAAATAGATTGCGTAAATCCTGACTCCCGCGAAAGCTGCAGACGTCGTAAACTTTCCCCGTGGCACACGAATCAATGGAGCGTGCTCACCGGCTTGACTTATTGCAGCAACTGCGACAATGATGCCTTGCGTTATTACGGTGCCTTTGGAAGACGTACACGACGTATAGTTGATTTCCTGATCAATGTAGTATACGAGGATCCAAGCTACCGGTAGGTAGCGATTTAAAACGAATACTATCGTCACAAGGTCCCAGGCTTTCCTCTTCCAGATAACGAAGACCTCGAGGTTGAAGGTGAGGAGGTAACTGTAGAGTGGCAGCACTGGGGAAGACCGGGATGCGACTTGAGTGATTTGGTTACAGTATGCCTTCGACTCAGGGGACCTACCAAACGCGGCTGCAGGGAGGTATATAACTTTTATGCTTGAGATCATCCATGAATTTCTGACGGATACTAGTAGTCATAGGTAAATGAGACAGGTCACCCACATTGTTAGAAGGATTTGCAATACAGCCTCCCATTGCTGCTCCTCAGAGGCTGAATCTAAGCTGGGAGACGTGCATTAGAAGGAAGATATCGATGATGAAGCGATGTGAGCAACTTCCGAAGCATCTCGAGAACTTGGTAACTTACCCATCGAGCGAAGACATGGTAAAACCCTCAGAAGTTACTTGGTCACAAGGATTTGAAGGGGTGTAAGCAAGGGATGTTGCCAGCCTCGCCACTCGCTTCATCTTTCCTTGTACGTGTTATATATCGGCGGTACTTGGGTTGGGTTTTCATTTCATTGATGCACTGGCACGAAGTGGTGGCCGCCTAATGGGCGCGCCCGTATGTGAACGGACTCGCATACATCATTCTAATCATGAGTGCAAGCTCCGCGCTCACAATTGGAGTATCGTATCCTGTACGATATAATGAGCGGAAGCTATCACTCTTAAAATACCGTTGATCAAGGTGATATTTGGTATACCCGTGGCTTGCCGACTTGCAGTGCCCGACGGAATGTACTAGTAATGTACTCACTGCGTGGATGATGATGGGCATTCATGATATCGATCTCCTCAAGAAGTGGTAGGGCATTATGATGAAATCCAATATGCTGTGCTGGTACGACGTTGCTATTCGGTTGGAATGGAAGGGTCCGAGGAGAGCCTGGTCGACCTATTTCACTTCGTCTACGTGTTAACGTTAGGATCCCGGACAAGGAAGTTGGGTAGTATCGGCGGATATGTTTTCCTCGTACATCACTTCATGAGATAAGTATCCCACGTGGGACTGCCATCCAATTGTAGAAGATGTAGAAAATATATAGAATAGTGTATATCACATTTGGTGACACATAAAATGTAATCTGCGAGGCGTGAACACGAATGTTGTCCAGCAACGACTCGGACAGCCCGTAATGAATTCCAAGCCTGAGTTTTGTTTGGCCATATTGACCATTGCCATCAATGGCTTACCTTTTCGGGATGAGCCGGTTCGGCCAAGACTGTCAGGCCATTGTCTTGCTCCCAACCGCATCCATCCGTCGCCTTTTCGTATTTTCATATTCCAAAAATGTGTCGACCCTCAGAAAAATGTGCATACTGTACCAGACCCCAAAGACGCCGGGCCACATCGTCGCGCCGAACCGCCACGCATCATCATTTTTGACAAGGTGGTCCTTGACATTGCTCGCATTGATCGTTCGCGGGGAATCTGGTGGTTCCAACGTTAACCTGAGCATCTCAATAGACTTTGTTCAGCCATTTTCAAGGAAAATCTAGATATACGATATTGAGCCTACGTGATCCAGCACAATCTAACCATTCGCAGAAAGTCCACCCTGTGTCGTTGCTGTCGTACGTGGTTTTGTCGTCATTGCATTGTTTCTAGGAACCGCTTCAAGTTGAGATACTAGGAATGAGATAGACGCAGCGTCCGTGAACCATCATGCAGGTGAGTGGTGATTGACAACGCCGTCCGCCTTGTCTGAAGTCGAAATTGATTTTATTTCGTACAGGACAGAGGTCCATCTCAACGGGTCCCATGGAACTGTCATTCGTATCACCCTGGACGAAGTGTCCTATCAAATGATATCATTCTCTTGTCCTTGATAGTGTTCAAACCATAATCCGCAAGCTTTTTACCAGCTTCTTGACCCACAGTCCGAGTCACTTGAACGGTAATTATCAACCTACACTCTATTCATGCTAATGAACCTGTCTTCTAAGACCTCTTTCTCGGTATCCGTTATCTGCGAGACGGGATGGTACTCAACAGAGTCTGACGTCCCTCTTCTCATGATTCCTAGCAGCCTTTTACCATACTCCTCATCTTCAAACAGACCATCCATTTTCACATCGATGGAGTCCCTGATACAATCTACCATCAGTCTTCAAGTCCGCTCATTATACACAAGGAATCCGTACCGGTCTGTAGATAGGTCGTCTCTATCTTCTGAAGCCTCTGGGGCTGCCATCACCGATAGTGGATCTTCACTGAATATAACGCGCTCGTCCTCTAGGCTATCCGACGTGTTCGATCCCAGAGGTCGAAGTGGTGCCCCAATGTTTCCGAGCAGTCGATTCGCGAATCGTACGGTAGATACGACCCCAGAAGACCCGGCCTCCTTCTCTTGGAAGTGAACTTGTCGGAGCTCGAGGATCCATGTACATTGCAGTACACAGGTTACTCTAGCAGAATCGTAGTGAGTATTCGGAGTCTCTTCTTGGAACACAATCAGCGACGTACACCCACGACAATATAAACATGAAGTCTAAATCCTAGGTATCTAATCAGTCGGGGAAAACTTCTTGGCAGTGGACTACTTACCGTGATCAAAATAAAGGCGGTCTGAGCCACGTTGATGAACAACAGAATCCTAGGTCAATCTCGCGTCAGACCTGTATCACGAGGAATCGTGACAACGAGACTCACACGATGTAGAAAGTTCCTGTATCGTGCACGCTGTTAGTAAGTTCAAGTAATGCGGTTCTCTGTATCGTACACAGCACTAACCGTCCTGAGCAAGGAATGTTGTCATGGAAAAAGGGCTACCCTGGGCATTGTTCTGTAAGCCCGTGCTCTCCCTGAAATGTATCCGAGTTCTCCTCACAGTGAGGACAATAGTCACGATATCGGCCACAATTTGGACAGCGTTCATGGAGAATGTCACTGGAGATCATCTGGTGAGCCCCGCGTCCATGCCCTTTTGCAACAACAAATGGTTGATACGTACATCTATGCCACAAAGTTAGGTGGAGATCAAGAGGGAACGCGAGGCCGCAATAGGAGGTACCCACCCGCGAAGAGACTCCGGAGATTTGACGTGTCGGAAACATAAGATTGGTTCGTCGTCGATGACCAAGGGGGTAAATTCCACGAAAAAATAAATCGTCTGAAGAGCTTATTCGAATCAATCTCCAACATATGGATTTCCTGTTCGCTCACGATTCTGAGTACTGCGGGTATAGCATACAGTCCGAAGACAAGTACCCCGTACTTGACATCCTTCAAATAGATGGCATAAATCCTCACACCCGCAAAAACTACAGACGTCGTGAGCTTCTCCCCAGGCAAATCAATAGGGCGTACTCACCCGCTTGACTTACAGCAGCTACTGCAACAATTATGGCTTGAGTTATCGTGGTTGCCTTGAAAGTTGTACACGTAAAATCAGTGATTACCTGATAAACGTAGTATACGATAATCCAAACAGCCGGCAGGTATCGATTCAAAAGGAATATCATCGTCACGAGATCCCATGATTTCCTCTTCCAAATCACGAAGATCTCGAGGTTAAAGGTGAGGAGGTAACTGTAGACCGTCAACACTGAGGAAACCCGGGATGTAACTTGA
The DNA here is from genome assembly GCA_027627245.1 of Meripilus lineatus. Classification (NCBI taxonomy): domain Eukaryota; kingdom Fungi; phylum Basidiomycota; class Agaricomycetes; order Polyporales; family Meripilaceae; genus Meripilus; species Meripilus lineatus. The sequence goes on along the minus strand of JANAWD010000627.1, from coordinate 10,309 downwards.
ATGATTATGTGTCGGTGATGTCTGCTATTCGGGGTACGTACCCAATGCCACTACGGGGAGGTATACCCCTGCTAAACTTGAAATCATAGATGAGTTCATGACGGATACTAGTAACCATAGCTCTATGGAAGAGTTCACCCACACTGGTAGAACGTTTTCGAACAAAAACTCCCATTGCTCGTCCTCAGAGGTTGTATCTGAGCTGGAAGACGCACGCGTGAGACAGAAGGAAGATGATGGAACGATGTGAGCAACTGTCATAGTATCTCGAGAGCTTGGTCACTCACCCATCGAATGAGGACATGGTAAAACTCCCAGAGACCACTTAAGCGCAAAAATTGGAGGGCCAAAAGCGATGTTGCGAGCTTCGCAAGTGGCTTCATCTCTCCTTGTATATGTTATATACCGGCAGTACTTCGCGGACCGACTAGTATGCATCCGATAGAACCATACAGTCGAAATTTGTCGCAATAAAAAAACTTGCTCTCATTTCATCGATGTATTGGCAGAGAGAGTGACCGCAAAATGGGCGCGCCCACTATGTGAACGAACTCACATGGGATCATTGAAATGATGAGTTCAAGGATCCGCGCCTAAACCCCACGATAGGAGTATCGTATCCTATACGATATAGATCGCGGAAGCTGTCATAGGTAGAACACCGTCGATCAACGTGGTATTTGGTATGCCCGTGGCTCGCCGACTTGCAGTGCCCGACGTGCTCAACGCGTGGATCATGATGGGCGTCCATGATTTTCTCAAGAAGTGCGGAGCATTGAAATGAGATCCAATATGCTGTGCTGATAGTTGTTCGGTTTGAATGGAAGGGTCCGAGGAGAGCTTGGTCGACCTATCTCACTTCGTCTTTGTGTAAGGATCCCGGACAAGGAAGTGGAGTTTCGGCGGGGGATGTTTCACTTCATGTGAATCATACACCTCGTGCGACCGCCATCGAATCGCAGGAGATACGGAAGATGCATAAAATAATGGATATAACCTTAGTGATACATATAATGCGACTGCAAGGCGGCCAAAGAAACACGTTGCTCCACTTCATCAGCAGTGCATGACACCACCATATTCGAATAGACGAGTTCCTCAGGGTCATGGCTGAATACGATCAGAATCATTCTCAAGGCTACCATAAGCGCGTGAGAGACAGAAACTCTTACCAGGTCCGTCAGGAGGTTTTCATGGTCCACGATAGTTTCCGCTGGGATCATGGCGGATAATGGATTGTCACTGAATATAACCCGTTCATTGAGCACAAAATCCATAGTATCTGTGTCTAAGGGTCGTATTGGTGCGCCGATATTTCCAATCAACCTATTGGTAAACTGAATCGAGGAGATAGTGCCCAAGGAGACATCGTTGATGCTGGAGAATTGGACCTGTCGAAGTTGGAGGATCCAACAGCATTGGACGATGCAGGATACCCTAGCAAACAAGGTAAATGAGTACGTAGACCGCATTTGGAGATTAATATATTTCCGACGGACTCCCAGCATAAGTATATAAAGGAAAGCGTGGGCTGTATTGGACGATTTGTGAGCCTCTCAGATATCGTATGGATACGCAGGCTTACGATGGCCACGGCAAGTGCAATTTGAGCAACATTAAGCAAGAGGAAAATTCTTTCGCAACAAGGGTCATTTCTTTCTGATTTTACGCGATGGAATGAACATCACTCACGCAATCAAGAAACTTCCTGCAAGAATAATGACAAATAAGCGAAAGAGATACACAAACAAATACCCGTTCAGTACGTACCGTCCTGAACAAGAAACGTAGAGAGTGGCCCCTGGAGGTCTGAGTTCCCGCAGATGTGAGACGAAGTCCTTCTGATTGTGAGCACAATTGTGATAACTTCTGCTACAGCCTGAGCAACGCTCGTTGATACAGTCGCTGAGACGTCCCTAAATAAACGTGCTACTTGAGAGACGAAGTAACCATGCGTACCACTGTTTTCGCGTATTTTGGAAGACAGGGAATAAGTGCGCGATAGGATATGATAACAAGGAATACTCACTATAGAAGTAGCTCTTTCGACACGACAAAATGTTCGACGATCATTGCGCCATCGATAAACACAGCGCCGTAGTTTTGGAGTGCGTAGGTCAGCTATGGCGCGCATTGGTGTCAATCATATGAAGAAGGATTCATAGTTCCTCGAGCTAACCTGTCTGAGACCAGCGGGTATAATATACAATACAAAAACGAGCAGGCCATATTTCCAATTCTTCAGATATATCGCATATATCCTAACGGCCGCAAAAACTGAAGGGGTCACCGATAATTCTGCGTTGAAAACGTCCTATACGTACCAGCCTGGCTTATTGATGTGACGAAGACGCCAACCAAGCTGAGGACGTAAACCCCGTTGAGAGTCGTATCTCCTCCGTCATCAAGCCGCTCCATGAGGAAGATAGCAACCGTCCAGGCCATTGGAAGATATCGATTCACAAGAAATATGAGCGTCGTAAGATCCCAGGATGCCTTGCTCCATATCATACATATTTCCATGTCGAGTGTCACAACATAACTGTAAAATGGTAACACTGGTAGCGGTATTGGCTTGGTGAACCATGGATAAAGCTTGCTCCGCACCAGCCAATGCGCCCGCTTCATACGTAGCCAGTGTTCTGGATTACGAAGATGAGTTTCATTCGAGAGAGTGATTGACTGCCTACATATTCTGCAAAATACCAACGAAGTCTTCCTGATATCGGGTGGCATTCATGAGTAACCTAGAGCAACCGTCGTGGTTTCAGAATCAAAGAAGACAACAGCACCAAATGAAGATATATGACGACTTCCACCATTTGGACTCATCGTTATCGCAAACATCAAACACTTGCGCACCTATGTACAGTAAAGATAATCCTCACCGGTTCTGGGTCGGTATGGCAAATACTACCAGACGAGATTAGTCTGGAGATACAGCCTGAGCGGCGAAAAAGCACAGGAAGGAAATGGCCGAGCTCGCGAAAATACAACAAACCCTTCATGCGTCTCCCGATTATATATTCTCGGACATTGTCCTATTTCTTCTTGGTTAGATGGAGGACCGGTTCTTCCTCAGCGTCACGGTGCTTCATGATACAAGGCGCCATACACTGGGATAACGGCCATCGCTCGCCTAGAAATTGATGATAAGTTACCGACAAGATGAACAGACTTCATGACCAATCGCACCAAATAGAATCGAAGAGCGTAGGGGGCTGGAGAGAAGTGACGGATCGGATGAGAATGTATTCGGGGACTCGGACTCGGATGCGATGCAAGAGTGATGTGTGACAGGCTGTCACAAACACAACCTGGGTCTACTTGTGCCGGGTCAATGACAACGGTAGAGATACTCTTCTGAGAGCGAGTCCGACAGGGTGAGTGAAGACATCTACAATAAGTACTATCGCAGGCACAACTTTCAAAAGGGTAAATGACAAAAATTTGAGATACTGAAGGGACAATAGTTTAAGTAATCCACGAGTATTTCAGGCACAACAGACAGCCGCGGCCATTCCACGTAACTGAGGTAAATGATAGGATACGGCGATGAAGTCTGAGAGACTTGTACAGTATGACTCGGAGCGACTCAAGAGATCACAGGCGACTGTCAGAATATAGTGTATACGGGCCCTGTGCAGTTGGAGAAGTAGGGAAGGGCAGAGTTGGTGTGGTTGGAAGGATACCAGCCGAAGGCCACTCCGACATCTCAGCCAGATAAGGTTCAACCGTAACTCGACCTTTGGATCCCACTGGGAAGTATCTGGATCTCCGAGCTTCAAAGCTTCAAGGTCACCTCTACTTACGGCCATGAAGACATCATTATGGGCTGGGATTTTGGGGTCTCAAGGTCAGGTACGCTCTTCAGCGTCGATGTTGAGTCGGAGAGCAAGACAAGGCAGTTGATGCCTCGGCTATGCCGACGTTGAGTATGCCGGGGTACTGACCATTTCAGTATCAATATTTCTAAAAGTCAATTAATACTTCTATTTGGCAGTGCTATAGAATGAAGACACAATACTCACATTGTCAACATCCCGTAGAAGCCCATACGGAAACGATCCCAGGTAGGAACCATCGAATCTTCATCTGCCAGATATCTTCAGGTTATGATGATCATATTCAAGTTGTGGTTTCAAAGGTAGCATAATACTCTTGGGCAATGTTAAACATCGCGTCAAGTCCTTCGTAGCTCACTTTCCCCCCTCTTAGATTGATACCGATGGCTTTCGGGGTGTTCTTGCTCTTCACCCTGTTTCTACGTCGGGTCTTGGGAGACACTTTTCAGAGGATTATTGATGATCAATTCGGCGACCTCGTAACAGGGCAGCAGGTCAGCCTGTGACAATTCCTTCATGCTCATCTAGCTTTCACACCAATCCCGGTAGATCCAGTATTCTCTCGGCTGGACTCAAGGGAATGGCTGCGACTATTGTGCGGCTCAACCCTCACCCGCCTTTACAATGAACGGTATGAATAACCTCTGGTCACCTAGCTAACACATCTCGATTCTCAGTATTGATCTGACAAGGGACATGGCATGACGTATCGTGGAATCCAAGTCGAGATCCTCCCCGTACGATGTCCATTCGGTTCACTGGTACGCTTCTCATATCCGTGATTGTGAGTTTGTATTTTAATACTTATCGCGTACGCTTTAGGAACTTCAATTCAAGTTTACATCATTGGGGAAAGATCAACACTCACGGACGTTCTATTCACCCTCGACAATACCCAGATTGGACGTTTTACTTCAAGTTTCCCTGAAGGCGACCAATTTGTCTACAATGTTGTGGCGTTATCCCGAGATGGCATTCCAGATGGGGATCATACACTACAAATGCAGCCAATTGGTGATCAAAACGTCCTTATCCTTTTCGACTATGCTGTTTATACGTAAGTAGCAATGGTTGAATCGCAATATGCCAGACGAAATGAAGATGTCTCCAATATCTCGTAGCACAAATGCAAACGTGTACACCCCGAGCATGACTCCACTTCAGGAAGCTCCTGCAACTTCGTATTCGCCTAATCCTGTCTCACTCGGATCGAGCTCTACACCTGCATTCTATCCTCTACGGATAACCGATTTAGGTTCAATCAATACATTGCCATTAAGTCCTTCGGTTTCCTCTCGTCAAAACTTCTCGGGGCCACTCACCATCAACTGTCCACATTCGGCTCCCCGCGGCTCGAGATCTGCGAGTGGATCCTCTCAGGGTACGGCTATCCTACATCCCACAGGTGAAGGTGGCCGAAGCCCGACCACTTCTCCTCAGCCGATATCCCCTCCATCAGGGGCTTTGCTCCCTGATCGAAAAGTCAATGTCGGTGCTGTCGTTGGAGGCGTGGTACTTGGGGTTACAGTATTGCTTCCGACAATTCTTCTAATTAGAGTTCTCTACTCCCAAAGAAAGAGAGACCCTCTCCGCCAAATCGAACAATCCGAGGGAGAACATTATACCCACATCATCCCATTCAGGGTATCGGTTATTGGAGGTCGTAACGATACGACATCCCTCTCATTGGAGAGGCACTGCTTGGGTGCAAAATCCGGTGACAGACCTGCACTTCTATTATCCACGGAACAACAGTCCAGTAATCTGCTTGCTGGGATGCAAACATTCCTTGCACGCGAAGCAACAAGAAGTATCAGAACGCTTCCTTCGTTTGCAGGATCATCACTATCTTGGGATACAAGCCTACACATGTTGCAAGAGGCAGGAAGCCTGCTCGAAGCAAAGCAGCGCAGACGAGCACACCTACGCCGTCGCTCCACATCCTCATCTCCGAGTCCGCCCTTGAATGTAGATTTTGTTCGGGAGCTGGCATTCCTTCGTGCAGAGGTGGAGCAACTTCGGCGGGATTTCTCACGATACGGAGAACTCCCAAGTTATACCCCTCAATCTGTCCCGCAGTGAAGTCCCCTTTGCTTGCTGACTTTACAATCTTACAATCGATTCCATTTGTTTTTGCCAACGTGGTGTCACTCTTTTCTCATACATGCACTCAGTCGTCAGGTTGTACAGAAAGACCTGCTGGGGACTGTGCTGACGTATATTATACCCTATCAATTTTCATGATTTGCAGGTCATCGAGATGACTTCATGTCGCTGGAGGTGTAAAATCGTTCTATTGGAGGATGCGGCATCTTCGCTTGGCCAATGTATCAGGACTAGCGATGAGACAATCGAATTGTCGGTATACCTTGTGAATAGAACTCGCAAATGTGGGTATCATGATACGTGAGGGACAAGCGGTAAATGTTTTAAAAGGTAGTAATGAGACCACATGTAACAATCATCACAGTCTTAACAACATAGAGGCCTCCGATGAGTACGGAGGCCGCGGCAGGTCGATTAATGAACCTTTCGGCGAAATCACGACAAGCTACATTTTGTTCTCGTCCGGGGATCTGGCAACCGAACTCGCCTTATTTCACTCCCACTCTGAGACCAGCGGAACAACATGGTATTCACTAGAATCTGAAGTTCCTCTTCTCACGATCCCCAGCAGCTTTGTTCCATACTCTTCGTCCTCAAAGAGGTCACGCATGTCGACATCAGCTGAGTTTCTGAAAATTTCAACATCATTATGCTTATTTTGGTGATGAAGAAAATATATCCTATACCGAGTTATGAGAGGAGGCTGGCCTGCGTGAACGGTTTCTGGAACAACTATGGCTGATAATGGGTCGTCGAGGTATATGGCGTGTTCATTTTCTAGATGGCCCATCGTATCTGAGCCAAGAGGCCGTACTGGCGCTCCAATGTTTCCAATCAGTCGGTTGGTAAAGTCTATAGACGAAGGAGCGACGGAAAATGAGGTGCCGTTGATGGGGAACGCGACTTGTCGCAATTCGAGGATCCAGTAGCATTGCAGGATACAAGATGCACTGTCGGTCGGTGCCGTGAGCATTCAAAATGGAGAGTTGCGGAGAATTTTCTGAAGACGAACTTCCATGACAGTATCCAGAGATAATCAATGTCCTGTTGTTTTTGTGAATGCCTTGCCAGTGCTTTGATGGAAGAGATGCAGAGCCTACTGTTATCGAAACAAGAGTGATCTGCGCAAGATCGATCAATAGGAATGTACTATCGAGAGAAACGCCCGTCAATGATAAAGCTACCCGGCAGGTGGGATGCAGCGAACGACCTACGCGATCAGGATACTTCCTACGTTATATATAAGATAATATGATCACAGTGGCTCGGACGGATATAATTTGCGTCCCAAATGGATTTTCTCACTCACCGTCTTGGGCAAGGTAGGTAGACAAAGCAAAGCGGTTTTCCGGTATGGTAGTAAAATGACCTTTTATTCCCGAGATATCTCTGAAAAGGGCGTGGGTTTTCTTGATTGTTAAGACAATAGTTGTGATAGCTGCAACGATTTGGGTGATAGCCATTGAGATTGTTTCTTCAGATTGGTTAAGAAATATTGGGTTATCATATCAAGACAATGAGCGCACCGCTGCATATATTCTAATGTTGAAAGAACTCGGATAGGACATGGATGTAGGGGTAGGCTGCTTACACTTTGAGCAATACTGATGAGTTGACATGGCGGGCACACATGGTAGGCTTGATGATATCTGTATCAATCAAGATGTCGCCGTCAAAGACAATGTTGTAGGGCTTCTGGAGGAGATCTGCTGCCTGCATTGCCGTCAGTCATGATATCTATGTAATTTGGGGTTCTATTTGTACTCACAATTCTGAGCCCAACTGGTACCATGTATACCACAAAAACAAGCATGCCGAATTTGATGTTCTTTTGATATATAGCATAAATTCTCACAGCGGCAAAGACTGGATAGGTCATAAAGGGAGTTAATACAACAGGAAGAGCAAGAGAAAGACTTACTGGCTTGGCTTATGGAGGCCGTCGTAATGATGACTGCTCCGATAACGTACACAACCTCTTCTTGGGTTACACACATTGCAGGCGGATGATATATATTAATTAGATTGAGTATGAGCCAGAATAGTGGGAGGTATCGGTTGAGCAAAAATATGGCTTTCACGAGATCCCAAGGTTTTCGTGCCCATATTACCACGATCTCGAGGTGGAGTGTGAGAAGATAGCTGTATATCACGAGCACTAGTGGGGGCGACTCATCAATACTCAACGTAAGGGTATGACCCCAATGACCTACCGACCGTCGGGTAGATCCAGTAAGTGAGCGGAATCCTTGTGGTCACATAACAATCGTGAGCATCGCATAAGTTGTGATATGAGATTCAGAGATACGTACAGACTCTCCATGAGTACTGGAATATCTGCATCCGGGACGATGATATCTGATCTGTAGATTACAGTCAGACTCAGGGCTCAGAATACTGCACGCACACTGATTGAACAATATGCAACAAGGTCATGATCAAGGTGTCATTCCTCTTCATCTATCGCCGATTGCACGACTGCGAGACAAGCAGATAACTTACCGGTTCAAAATCAACATGGTAAACGCTTGCGTTGGTCGGATATTGAATACAGACCAATGGGTTGAGATAGTCGAAGGCCACCTTCGATCTAGTGGCCTTATCCCCTCCCGAATATATACTGACGAAGATATGCAGGAGACGCGTCGGAGTCAACAGGAACCGATTAGCATCAAGACAGCGGGGCCGGACCCTTACACCTTGTCGGCGTACCCAAAGATTGGGAAGGGGTGGGTCTACCTGTGAAGGTTCGACATTGGGCGGTGCATCGGTGAGACCAGAACCCCGTCTCACAGTCGACTACACGATAATGGGGGTACAGCCCATGTCAAAAGACCCTTGATAGAAGCTCGTCAGCCTAACAAAGACGTTGACATGGCGTAATCAAAGCATTCCATAGCAGCGGTAGGAGAGGGGTATTGTACTTGGGACGGTTGAACAAGAGAACGACTCATAGGGTTTTCCATACAGTGACCCTACAATTTTGAGTGCGATGAGATGTCATAGCGTGTGTTACATCTTCACGGCGTAGCTGTTACCTAATTTACAAGAGGTTCAAGGCGCGCATAAACGATACCTCAATAATACTGGGAGGGAAACGGTCAGAAGGAAGGCTGACTAGAACTGAAAATCAAAAGTGAATGCCCTACTTGTCCAATGGTTCAATGTGTACCCGTCAGCGACACGTCTTGTGAAAGGGCTGAGGGTTGAGGCTATGTCGAACAAGAATACTTCTTCGTGGGCGTCGTTCAAACAGTGTGGTACAATATCGCCTGTACAATGGAACAGATGTGGCCATGCGCATGGGCGCTGATAGTGTGCTGATCTATTGGCCTTCAAAGTATTTCCAGACGCCAGTGTTCTTCAAGCTTCAAGGCTTGACACACGCCGATTGTGTTGCTTTTTATGATAAATAGACATATCTATGGGTCTTTAACCAGAAAATTAGAACTCGGATGTTCGCATTCAACCCTTTTCAACCCACCCCCGAGTCAGAATGCGATGCGTCTAGACTGCATGCCTCGATAGTGGAGTCGATACCATGGGTTTTGAGTCGACTGGGCCGAGTCCATATCTTGACGCTAGACCCTGGGCTACTTCTTGATTGAAACTTTAATGGAGAGTCTGAGGGCACTCACTTACCGAGAGTGCTCCCAGATAGATGTATATCGGGACCTCCGAGTCTTAGAGTTCCAGCGACGCTCCTTCGAGGTATGAGGCCTGAGGGTCCAAGATCTAGGCATGTCGGCGCGGTGCACTCATAGGTAAAGTCCACAGCATGAGGCCTTGGCCTGTACCATATATTGGCATCGGAGCGACTCACTTAGGGACCCTCAGTATCACATATATCAGACTTCATTCTAACGGGTGATTCGGTGCTTATAGATTCAGCAAAGTACCCATGAAGTCTTCTTGATAGAGGGTGGTATTCATCAGTGACCTAGAATAACCATCGAAATGTCAGAATCAAAGAGAGTAACACAACAATACCAGATGAAGATATTCGACGACATTTGGAGTCATCGTTGTCACAACCATCAAACGCCTGCGTAGAGTGAGCACTCACCAGTTCCACGTCAGCATGGGGAAAAAAGACCAGACAAGAATAATCTGGAGATACAGTGCTAAGGTCACTGACGAAAAGGCACAGGATGGTTGAGCCCCAACAAACCTCGATGCTTCTCTCGGCCGGGTGGGTCAGGCGTCCCTGTAAGGTGTTTGCAAAATACACTACTCTACGAGGGAATATGTTTGCAAAATCCCTCTGGTAGAGTAGTGGCCTCGAGTTTTGTGAAACGCTCTGATTGCAGGGCCGCAGGTAAATACTGGCTCCTGGGAATCCCTTCCCTTTTGTGCTT
>JANAWD010000626.1:0-23679 GCA_027627245.1 Meripilus lineatus | reverse complement strand
GCCGTGGCAGAACAAAACATATCCTTATTCTTCTCCACTATCACACTCTTTCTCACCTTTATATCCCTAGTATCCTTCTCTGTCAAAACCCCGACCAATTGCAAACCCCACATCTTACCACCTTGTGCAGGATGCCAGTACAAGACCGCACAAACGAGTTTCAGGCATGCGTCGAGTCTATCCGAAGCAGGTCGTCCATTCCAGCCCGGTCACTCCCTGAAGTGAAGCAAAAGCTACTCCAGTCACAGGGGAGGGGCGAAGGCAGCAAGTCAGAGTTTACGCGCATGGCTGGAGGGATTGGGAAGGAGATTAATGCGACCACAATCAAACTCGGAAAACTCGCCCAGTGTGAGTACCATCCCCAATATCCCACATTGGTTTGCACTAACTGAGTGTAGTGGCAAAAAGGAAAACTTTGTTTGACGATAGGCCCGTAGAGATCAGTGTACGCTTGTTAATTTCGTTATCCGACCTCTACTCCACATGTTAATCCCCTGGAACCTGGAACCCCTTAGGAACTGACCTACATTATCAAGCAAGATATTGCCAACCTCAACAAGCAGATTGCCTCCCTCCAGACATCCGTGAAGCAGCGTAATGCACAATCGTCGTCAAAGTCCCCCGAAACGAAGCAGTTGGAGGAGCATAACCACAATGTTATCATGTTGTTACAGAGCAAGCTCGCAGACACCAGTATGGCCTTCAAGGATGTCCTTGAAATTCGGACTCAGGTATGTCGATACATTGACTTTATTCGTTCTCTCATCACCAATAATCATGCATGCCAGAACATGAAAGAGTCGAAAGACCGCACTGAACAGTTCATGCATTCAACCTCCTCTGCGGCAACCCCTCCACCAACAAGTTTGTTGCACACAGCCTCCAGGGTTCTGACTGTCTCATGACTTCTTTCCTTTATGTGTTCGCAGATTCTCTTCTGTTCGGAAACACCCAACGTCAGGACCCCATGGGCGATGGTTCACGACTCTCCGCCCGGTTTGACGCCAAGGGAAAGGGTCGAGCATCCCCTGCAAATGGTGATATCCTTGCCCTAGACCTTGGTTCGGCAGAAGAGGGGACTGCTCAGAATGGTGACGCTTTCATGCAGATGCAATTGGTCGAACAACAGGTAGGGGTCCTTCTCGATGCGGTGTTAGAATTCCGGTCCTCATGCTCCTTTCTCATAGGATTCTTATATTCAATCGCGTTCAACGGCCATCGAATCTATCGAGTCGACAATCGCCGAGCTCGGCCAGATCTTTACTCAGCTGGCGCAGATGGTAGCAGAACAGCGCGAGACAATACAGAGAATCGATGCGGATACTGTGGATATTGCCGACAATGTCAGTGGAGCACAACGGGAGCTATTGAAGTACTATGCCAGCATCTCAAGTAACAGATGGCTGATGCTCAAAGTCTTTGGTGTTCTCATAGTTTTCGTAAGTTCATCATTCTGCCATACCTGTCCCAAATGCTGATATGACATACCATAGTTCCTGGTCTTCATTTTGGTATCATGATGAGGCAGGCCCTTCATGACTTCTGACAGCTATGATTCCCATGGACTTCGTTACGGTATGGCGTAGAATATTCATAATACCCCATTGGCTATGTTTTGGACATCATGCAGAAAAAATGGAAACCGTGTGCTAACCGACGGGGATGGCATTAACGCCAGTACCCTGTGGTCTCGGGACTCTCTTCTTGGATCCCCGCTTCTTTGTTTTCTTGTCTTCCACAACATCACCCACAGTCCAAGTCCGTTTGGTGGTCGGTGTGTGACCAATGCCCGAGGTTGCGGAGTATCGACTTGGTTTGTCTCCTGCTGGCTCGGTCTCATCTGATTCCTTGCCCGACTTTGTCTTCGCGAGACGTTTTTTCTTGTGGATATGAATTTTCATTAGTCACAGGGATCATACGGGAACAATCAGACAAACGTACACGTTGCTCATGGAGTTCCTTGTTTCGCTCCTTCAACTTCGATAGTCGGCTTTCACTCTTACCACCTCCACCCGCCGTTAACTCTACGTTTATTCTCCTTCCATCCAACTCAGAATGGTGTAACCTCAGAGCCTTCTGCAGCCCTATCTTATCACCAAATTCGACAAAGGCAAACCCCTTTGACTTCGCCGTCGTCTTTCCAGATGCAGAGGGTTTGGGGGCCATAAGTCGGACTGAAGGTGGCGGGTCTAGCAGTACCATTAATCATATTGCGACCAAACGGAATGGAAGAATAATTACCACACGCAGAGAAATGTGCCTCTACTTCCTCTCGAGTAGTTGTATACTTCAAATTACCTTTCAATGGTCGTCAGGATTAGCGAGTGAACGAAAAAGGGCTGAACATACCAACGAACAGAATGAATCTCTGTTTGATATCCTCTTTTGGAACCCCTTTTCTTTTCTTTTTCGCTGGTCCTGATTCTCCTTCACCTTCTTCTGTCTGGGCAGGAGCATCATATTCGTCCGTAACACTCTTCCGTTTCTTCGACTTCGCAGATTTTTCCGACCCCACCGTAGGACCATTCTCCACTGGTTTCTCCTGCTTCTGCTCCTGATCCCGTTTCCTCTTCTTTCCTTCTGAGGGTGGCTTCGATATTGACGACACCTCTTGTGATACTACTTGGTCTGTATCAACAAGGTCCTGGTCCTCGGATATCGGAATTGCATTATCCTCAGTGTCCAACAGGTCGTCTGAGGACTTCGATGGTTTGCCTTTACGAGACCGAAACGCCAAGGCCTTCTTCTGTTTCTTCGTAAGTTTCGTTGTTGATGACATGGTCGAGTCTAGTGTTACTGTCAGGTAGGTGTCCCTGTAAGGCCGTCGAATTGAGAGAGTCTGCACAGTATGTGGTATGGAGCCAAGATGCGATATTTGATGTCAGCCACCTGCAAGACCGAGCGCCTATTCTTCTCAATGATCGACTCAGACTACTCGGTGCTCAATGTTGCAAGTTTCCGTGCTCACAGATTGGATCTCATTCTCGGACATAGATTGTAGAAAGAAAAGCTAGATCAACAATGCAGTTTGCAGAAGATATTACAATATGTGAGGGTAGTCGAGAAAATGTGATACGACTGCGAAAAACGAGTTACTGATCGATAACGGGGAGGAGATAGTGCCATAGACGTCCAGTGGATCTAGGTAATGACAGTCTACTCGTCGTTCAACTTCAATAGACAGGGGATATGGCGGACACAAAAATCGACTGCGCGAAACCAGGCGTGCAGATCCGTGACCAAGAAAGACGGAGGAGGTGTCGTGTGAGAGCGGACTAATGAGATGATACCCTATCGTATTGTACACCCTTGATATTACCTCCACGCATCGAGTTCTTGACATTATAGTGGAACTGCTCACGGTTCTTTCGCAGCTCTTCAGCTGCCTCTGTGATATAAAAAAAAACATCAGAGTTATTCGTTACAACGCTGAATTATCGGCCAAACCTTTGTTTAGTGGATCGTCTGCATTGGGCTCAAGGAAGAGATACTGGAGGCCAACCATCACCGAGTTGAGGTTCAAGACAGGCTTCCAGTCTTCTCGGAGAATGTTTAAACAAACATTACCCTCCAGATCAACGTTCGGATGATAGATCTAGAGTAACAACAATCACGATAAGGCAGTGGCACTGCAACCCACGCCGCTTTTCGCACCTTAGGTATACATTTCACTTTAGGAGGCTCGTGTGGGTAGTTGGGGTTAATTGTGAATGAGAAAGTGAAAGAGCCATGCTGGTACATGCCTGCAGTATGCGCGGGTGGTGAGTCACTAATTTCTGTATAGCATAATTCGCGCTTACCCTCGTCGGGGGTGATGGTGAGGGTGAAGTTGAGAAGGTCAGTCGGGTCTTGGAAATGCGTTGACATCGTCGATGGAAGATCGAGCTCAGTCAGATCTGAGAACAGACAGAGTGCACGAGGATCATATTCAGACAAACGACGAAAATCGACCTCCAACGAAGGTGCGAACCTTTCTGCACTCTGATTTGGGCAGCGCTGGTCTTTGGCTTCCTTTTCGCGGCGGCATCCTCATTCTTCTTCATAGACCAGATCTATGGGAGATTAATTAAGATCACGGGTCATCAGGGATACAAAGGGTACATACCTTAATCATCTTTGCTGCTGAGACAAGGGTAGGGGAAAACGAGAGAGCTGTGTGGACTTGGTGGTGGTATTAGGGTAACCTCAAGAGTCACGGTGAGCCGAGTGCCCACCTCGCGGCGATGAGCAAGCGCCGAAATTAATGAGGCACGTGATAGGCGCGTTTCTCGATCAGGCGCGTCAAGTCTTTGTGGTTGGACTCTGGTTGGCCGATCACCAGGGCGGACTTGATCGGACAGACTTTCAAGATCTCCTCCATCTAGGCATTCAAAATACCTGTCAGTATTGCAAGCAATGTAACGTCTATCAAACTAACAGCTGATGGAGTAGATCGTGACAGTTTGTACGGGGATTTCGTACAATGTCCACGGCCACTCTCCCCGTTGTCGATCTTGATATCTTCTTGGCGCAGCCTCCAAGTTCTGAAGCGGTAATTCAAGAGTGCCAAAAGGTAATGTATTGGTCAAGTCGTGCATTATAAATATCCAGCATCTGACTGGTCGGTGCTGTGTAGGCGGCGGATGCATTAATTACTTACGGGGCATTGCTTTTGCACGACTCCCGGGTGTCAGAAGATGATAATATTGCTTTCCTCGACCTTCTGGAAGACTATTTTGCGCAGCCTGAGGATTCTCTCAAGAAGGATGAACGACCCGAGCTAGGATACCAGGTCTGACTGAACTCAATGATTACCATCCTTTTTGTGGCTCAAACTGCTTCTCTCGCTCAGGTCGGGGTCACCCTAGAGAACACTGAGAAGCCCAAGTGTGCAGTGGATGAACCTTGTCTTCAGGTCATAGCCAACTTAGATCCGCAAGAAAGACCGCTCGATATCACTGCTCACAGTCCTGATCCAAAATGTCGATTCTTTTGGAAAATGAGCGAGAAACCTCCGTATGAAACTAAATTCCCGTCTCTGAATGCCCCAAACGTAGTGCCTCAAGAAGAGAAAATCAAAGAGAGATGGATCCCAATAATGGAGAAGTGGGGTACTTCAATGAAGACCGCGTAGGTATTGTTTAACGTTCACTTCTCTTCGCTCACTGACACAGATTCTCAGTGTTGAGAACCTTGCCGAGATGGCCGCCCTCGGTCTCGGTCTTCCTCAGAAGACGTTTACAGAAGCAGGGAGATACGGGTATGTCCTTTTCGAGTCACACGACAGCCAAATGAACAATAAGGACCCTATTCGCAGCCCACACCTGCTCGCACCAACAGCGTCTGACCTAGTCAAGTATTCCGAGAAGGACACAATCTTAGCAGGCTTTCACACAGACCTCAACTTTTTGACAATCCATGGACGCTCTCGTTATCCCGGTCTAAATATTTGGGCAAGGAACACTGGTAAACGTATTCCTGTGAGATTCCCTCCCACAGGGCGGTACCTGCTGGTACAAGCAGGGAAGCAACTTGAGCACCTTACAGGGGGTCTCATCAAAGCCGGATACCACGAAGTTGTCGTGAACGATGCGACATTACAGGTCAGTTGATTGTTCTTGTTCTAAATATTGCTCCATCTTGACATAACCTTCTTCACAGGCCATCGGGACGCGCAAATCGCAACATCCGGACCGGCCTCTCATTCGCATCTCTTCCACCTTCTTCTGGCATCTTTCTTCTGACCACTGGTTAGAACCTATTGCGCCCCTGTCAGAGCGCGCTCGGGGTATTCGTATTGGTGTTATCGATGGAGAGAATGAAACCGTTTACGAACCGATGAGGGTGGGACAGCAAGTCCAAAAGTGAGTCAATGGGTTCCCCAAATGATCGGCATTGTCACAACTGACATCGAATTGGCCGTAAACAGCGAGTTGAGACATATCGCTCTCATGGCTTAAGTGAACGACAGTGCCCCTGTGCCTGCGCTCAGAGTTTCTCTTGTACGAGTATTGCTCGTGTGTACGTATATACCTTGTCCTAGGGGGATTACAAGGAAGGTTGTGTCGTTCGGAGTCTATTATCAATACTATGACGATTGCGTACATCACTTTCGTACTTGGAACCCAAAGTCAACGGAATACAAGGTATGTTCGATTGGAATATGTTAAATCGGCACAAATACCACTGGTATTAAAGTGTCAGGAGGAGAGATAGCTGATGAAACCCAAAAAGAACCCGGAAACACATATGCTAGACATAGAAAGAACTATGAGATACCGTAGAAGGGAAGTCCAATGGCTTGACTTTCCAAGATAAGAGTTAAGATAAAAAGAGCGCGTGCCGGAAATAGACAACTTCTCCCATAGTAGAATACTCAGTTGAAGATATGATGCTTGGTCTTGCCCTCCAATGGAGTCATTCTCTTCCTCTCCACGATAAGGGCAGATACCACGATGTCGTCGAAGTACTGTCTACCGGTGGAACTGATTTGCAAACGGTGGAGTCTTTCTCCTGAGGTCTGACCGGTCAGCATGCTCGGGAAGGTCAAGACGGCAAGCCGTTTCTGGGCAGATCCACTATTATTGAGGTAGCACTGTAGATAACGTTAATTGGGTAAAATGTCTGAATGAGGCATTGCATACCGTTGCTTGATCGGGAGTCCTGCAGTCCCACTCAAGTTGAGGAACAAGGGGACGATTCCAAACCCATCGTTCCTAGAGCAAATCTCATGTTAGTCTAACAACGTACATCAGTAGTGAGTGAAGGGCAAAACGTACCCCTAGTTCGGGAGCGACTTTAACCTTTGTCCGAAAATCGTAGAACATATCGTGCATGGGACGGGTGATATTGTCAAAGGTGACTGTGCTCTGCCCTCTCGACAGCCCCATCCTATTATGTCGATGAATATCCGAACGGGGAGAAAGCGAAAGACGGCGTACTCAAAAGATCCGACCTCTCTCTCTTGTTCCGGGGACTGAAGAGACTTGATGGTGGTGATATACGATGTAGGATTGAAGCAATTCAACCAAACAGTAATGAGGTAGACAGGAGTGCCATCGTCAGCGCATAGTTCCATGGTGTTGAAGCCAATTTGTCGAAATACGTAGGAACAGCTTCCGTTGGTGGTGGTTGATACAGGGGACCGGGGCACTGAATAGGAACTCGATCTACGATCATAGATATTTTTGGGATCCTCGGTGTTGCGGGTGTATATGGAAGGACTAGAGATGCCATTCATTGTGCTGGCTGCGTCGAAGTCGGAAGACGATGATGTGTTACTCATTGCAGGGGGAGGAGCAGCTGAGAAACGATATGCCGTCGGGCTGAGGCTATTTGGTCCCGAGAATGTCGAAGTGGGGTGTGTGGGAATTGCGTGTGAGGTAAGGTCAATTGGAGGAAGGGGAGCACGAGGACTACGATGATGTGGTGATATTTATCGTGTTAGAGCGCTGTGTACCAGCGAGGAAATGGAACAACATTGGACGTACGCAGTATGCTTTGGGCCAAACCGTGGCATTGTGGGTGTGCAGTGAGGCTGAGCAGAGGGCGGTTGCACTCACGACAGCAGCAGACGAAGGGGAATTGTTGACTTGGGGATGGGGTCTGCTATGCTGATAATTAAAGGGACGGTGTGGCACAAGAGTGAGAAGTTGATCGTTTTGCACCGCCATTTATGGATGGTACTTCAACATGGAGGGGACACCGAAAATCGAACGCAGTCAGGCACATCTAAAGCAGACAAAGGGAGGATAAGGGGATCCGATTACGTGGCTTCCTGTCTTGATCCTGGAGTGAAGAGTTGAGTCAATCGTCCATGGGAAGCGCGGCCCATCGAATGCAGGGAACAACTAGGAGGCAATTCGGAGCCTGACGCACGTTCGTCGAATCACGGCCCTAGAATGCTCACTGAGCGGTTGGTCTCTTGCAGTTAACTACCTCCTTGCCCACAATGATTGTGCCGCATCCTATACACCTTCAGGCCACAACGAGGACTACGTGATTACTTGGATATGTCTGTCGTCGAGATATCTGTCGGTACATTCAGACCATTTATATGGTGGTTTAAATGTTCTATTAAGGATCAACGGCGAATTGCAGGTTTTGGGGACTCCCCAGACAACGAAGCGAAACAATCTTGAGGGCTACAATTTCGAGGAATCCTCGGTGACACCGAATGCGCGCAAAACACTCTCGACTTTTGCTACCATCTCATCCCATTCATCATCAGGGTCTGATAACGCTGTGATGGCGCCACCGGCACCCAAAGTCCATTCGTCCTGCGAACATAGGTCCGGACCTTGGGTTGGATCACTGCTCGATAACTGCGCGTCGTACTTGAAGCAACTTCGAATGGTCACCGACCAATCCCCACTACCTCCAATACACCAGTAACCAAATACGCCAGAATAGATGCTTCTGTCCTGATCCTCCAAGGAGTGAAGAATCTCAACGCTTCGTTTTTTCGGGGCACCTGTCATACTGCCTATGATAACAGTCAGTAATCAGTTCAATGAACATACTGCGGTATTTTGGAAACCTACCAGGAGGCAAACTCCTTTGTAAAACCTCCCAACCTACGCAGGCGTCTCCCGTGGCGCCCAACTCGGGAGTCACCCGACCCTCGATCACACTCACCAATTGCCACACCGTCTCGTATTCCTCGACGGCGCAGAATTGTTTGGTTTGGACATCCTCTCCTACAACTCCATGGAGATCGTGGCGGATCAGGTCAACAATCATCAGGTTCTCGGCCACTTCCTTTTTGCTGCCAATTAGCAATTGTTCTGCAGCTGCTCGTGTGACACTGGGACCCTTCCTCACAGTTCCCTTGATTGGTCGTAGCTGACATACGGAATTTGGCGGTCGTGTGTAAGATAAAAATCGTTCGGGAGACGAAGAAATCAAGGTTGATGGATGCAAGCGAATGAACGCCGAATGGGGAGCCGGATTTTTTGTGCGTAGGATTTTGTACAGTTCCCATGATGACGACAAGCCCTCTTGCGAGGGTCGCCTTGGCACCAAGATGCGAGTGGGTGCGGTCAAACATAGCTCGTACGAGTCGCCAGAGTAGAGGTACTCCTTGGCTTTCTTGATGCGATCGATATATGTTTGCTTGCATGGAAGAACGACAGAAGGCGACCTTATTTTAGGGTCGTCATTGCTTGTCCTGGGGACACCGGTGGCGGAGGTGAAATTCGTAAGAGTTCGTTCAAGTGCCTGAAAGAGGGATTGCATTTCCCGAATCCACGCGTCATCATTCGGAACGATCGTTTGTAAATAGACACGTCCCGCGAAAGAGTCATACACGATGCTGCGGCCTACGAATACCAAGTTAACATCAGGATGCGGGTTCGAAGAAGACGCCGGTTGACGTTGGGGGACATCAGCACCGAGAGAATCAACCCCGAGCTCATAGCTCAGAAAGCCGATGAAGCCTCCCCAAAAGGGAACCTCGGGGTTACCTCCGGAGGCGCTCCTGGCCTTCATGAAGGAGTTTAACCACTCCCATATATCCTGGGATTTCAAATCCTCTAGCGATACGACCCCCTTCGAGTCCTCTAAACGAATATGAGGATCCCCAACACGATATGTGAGCTTGGTAGACATGGTGGAAGGACAGCCGATAATGCTGAATCTGCCTGGCTGCGCGGCTGATTCTAAGAGCACGAAATCGGATGATTCGTCCGTGACACCCAACGATTCGCAAAGGGCTATCAACGAGAAATTGGGGGTATCGACGATGGATGAGTTCACGACTAAAGGATTGATCGGATTTGGGGCCAGAGTTGGGCACTCTGCAATGATTGGCCACGGGGAGACCATCTCCTGAACTTGAAGCGACCAAGGGCGAATTTCTCGGTGCCGCGTCGACGTCCATCGATTGACCAGGCGCCAGAAGTTATGAAGGACATCGTCGCCCCCTCCTCGCGTTCGAACCGACTCGGGATGATATTGTACAGCCCAAAAGGGTTTTGTCTTGTGCCTTGCGGCCATTAACACCCGCCCATTCTCCTCCCCGTCGTTTGCCCAAGCAAGCGCCTCGACGTCACTCCCTTCATTAATCTCTACATGTAGAGAATGGTATCGCACGGCTTCCACCTCTCCAACTCCTTCGAAAATCTCGAGACCAAGATGGTCGATGGTCGATATCTGGCCATGCTTTACGACATTCAGTCGTTTGAGAGTTCCGCCAAACCCGACAACCAGGCTCTGAAGCCCAAGGCATACTCCGAAGATCGGAAGTATGTCGTCCTCGCGGAGATTCCAAATGTCTTTGACAACCCCGATATCCTTGTCATTTATTGGAGAGCCTGGTCCTGGTCCAACAACGATAGCGGAGAAATGGCGGAGTATTGGAGTAAGTTGATCTATTGAGTAGTCGTCGTTGCGAATGATGTGTACATTGCACCCCGGAATGGACTGTTGACACAGGGCAGCAAGACTATAAGGGTAGTAGTGGTGTTAGAGAGATGACATGGGAAGAACCAGGTTGCCTACTTGTGGGTAAACGAGTCGTATGAATCTATGAGGAGGATGTGAGGGGCCTCTTGGGTCATTTTGCATGAACTCGAGGAGAAACGTTCTGCAAATGTTCTTTAGATGTTTCACCAGCTTGGTGTGGAGGAAGTGGGCATTTGTCGGGAAGAATCATTGTCAAGAACTCTGAGGAAAAAACTATGGATCTCGATCCATCAATTAAAGCGCTCCCTCGCATGCGTGATCGATGATGACAAAGCAGACCCCAATTTGAAAATTTGATGGTCGGGTCCGCCACAATTTGCGGACGTTCACTGTATTGCCCTTGTACCACACTAATTCGCGCCCGTCAAAGGGCCAACAGACGTATATTGACAAAGCTGAGTAGACAAACCACCTTTACTAAGAGCAGCGCAGGCACAAAATTCCTCGTTCCTGAGGAGCATCGCAACATGACTACTATCCGTCCGGATCCAAAGCTTTCAAAAAACGGGGATGTTGGCGTGTCCGGAGGTATCCACGACACTTCACAGAGCCTCTTCGGAAAGGTAGGCACATCATTGGAGTGTGAATAGCAAATACTGACTTTGAATAGCTGAAGGTCTTCTGTGTTCCATTGCTCGGGAACTCAAATCTTTCAGCCGCGTCGATACCAACTGTCTTGCGACTCCTTACAGGGATTCATGAGACGCTGTGCGAGTCTGCCCGTTCTGGTTATCATCTCCCAGTATCCATCATCTCTTATGTCTTTGTTCCCGTCTCCACCATTTTTCGGAGGAATAATATTTCCACCATTCCTGACCAAGTCTTAGAGAGACTTCTTCGGGTCCTTGCACTTCTCGTGGAAACGTGGTGGTGGGATCTCGACGAAGCAACTTGGGAGCAATTCTTCATGCTCTGCAGTTCAATCCTAGGTGGCATTGAAGAGAAAGGAAAGGGGAGGGAACGGGATAATGAAACCAAGGAAGCGGCAGTGGATTGCATCTGGGCACTTGTTCATGGGAGAACGCCCCAAGATGACCCATTGGACCTTCCTGGACCCGTCATTCGTTCGACGTTCATTCAGGAGAAATTCGCGAAACATGCACAAACGGAGAAATTCGTCCCCGTTCTCGGACAAACAATCCATCATCTCCTTACAGCCTCAGGATCCCCTCACCGACCACTCCAGAGGCGGGCATTGGAGACTCTCCATACGTTGGTGCGCGACTATATCTCCGACGAATTCGCGCCTTCGATACTACCCGGAGTGGTGAGCGCCATGTGCAAGTGCTCACTTGGCGCGGGTACCTCAAGAGGGTGGGCAAACGGAGATGTTGTCGTTGCTTCACTGCTTGTGCTACAAGAAATGATAGTGCGGACTATCGGAAATGAGATATGTATCCGAGAAGGTGTTGTCAGAGATGTCCGGGATTTAGAAGACTTGGCTGAACTCTTCACCGACTCCACGTTCAGCTTACACAAAGCACCGGTCCTGTCTCGTTTCGGGACCACACGGACACCATCCTGGTTACAGGGTACAACCTCGCAGCTACACATTGCTCTGAACTCCCTTCATCCATTGATTTCTCATCCAACATCCTCCGCTTTACAAGCCCTAGCCATCTTCTCATCCAGGGTTCTTGCTTCCACATCTCTGACCTTACCGCAGTCCAGACCACTCCTCATATCATTTCTACTATCTGTCGCAAGCTCAGATGTAGAAAGCGCCGTTCAAGTCGCTAAACATCATCTTAGCGACCTACTGGAATCGTCGGAGACGACGCGTCACACGGTCCTCCAAGCTCTTCTCCAGATCTTCAAAGATAATCTATCAGCTTTGCCACGTTTGATTCAGACAATGGCAGAATCCAGGGCAGAACGTGCAGCTTTGCTCATTGAAGCGATTTGTGGCCTTCCTTCTCCCGGGAAAAATCCCATCGCCGCTGGTGTCGGATACCTCCTGGGTCCCAACGGAGGAGTTGAAAGGTGGGGATGGCAACTACTCTCTGTCTTAGACATTGTCCCGCCGCAAGTCTCCATCGCAAAGACATCCACTGTCCAGCTGATGCTGGAAACCGGAGAAGAACCTCCAGATGACGTCATATTTCCCGAATTTACGTTCAAAAATGTACCTTCCTCCTCGACACGTCTGGCGCTAGAACGGATGTTTCGTTCCTTGGGCCAGATTACTAGGGAAGACTCCCTGTTCACCATTGAGTGGTTCGTGGGCATTGGACAGGGTAATCGAAGTGGTAGGGGTGTTGTGGCGTTTTGGTGCGCTGCTCGGCTCCTAGAAGGGGTGGGCAGCGTCTCCCTTTCCTGTGGCAAAGGCTTCGATTCGCTACTGCAATACAGGTCTAAACGTGTTGAGAGGTTTGCCAGGGATCTTACACGTAGAATTGCAGAAGCATGGGACAAAGAAGATCAAAAACCCTTACAACACGATGCCCAGCCTTCGAAGAGTCTACACGAAGAACCAGATACGGCTCTAGTCGAGTACACATCAGGGCTCACGCCTATCCGATTCACCCTTACCAACAAATCAAACCCTGCCCCTTCTGTGTCGACCTCAAACCAACCACTCCTTCACATGGCCATCTCCTTGCAACTTTTTGCGATCTCTGCTGGAATTTTGCAAGTGCGGTTCAGCCCGTTGTTGTTGTACGCTCTATACCCGGTATTACATTCGCTCATTGCACCTCCTTCGCATCTTTCCGCCACCGCCCTTGCGACCCTGCAGTATATCTCAAACGCTACGTCGTATGGTTCACCTGCAAATATGCTCCTTGCCAACTTCGATTACGCTCTAGACTCAGTATCAAGGCACCTCAGTCGCAGATGGTTGGATGTCGACGCTACACACGTCCTATTACTATTGGTGCGTTTCGTGGGACACGATGTCGTACAGAGAGCTTCGGACGTGGTGGAGGAGTGCTTTGATCGTCTGGATGAATATCACGGATATGAAGTAATTGTTGACGGTCTAGTAGCAGTTCTCTCTGAGGTCGTCCAGGTGATTGCGTCGGATGGAGTGGCGGAACCTGACGTGAATTCATATCCGCGTTCGGAGACGTGCAGACAGGATAACGAGCGATTGGCCCAATTTACCACTTGGTTTACTCAGAGGGGTCAGGCGGCCGATAAGGTCGACGATGATGAGACAGAAGAAGATTTTGGGCCGGTCCCCCAAAGAGCGTGGGGAAAGGAGGAAAAGGACCCAGAAAATGAGGGGGCACGTCGCGCTGAAGACCCTACTGGGGAAATTCCTCCAACACCTACCCAGGAACTCACGAAACAGATAGTTACAAGATCAATGTACTTCCTCACGCACAGATCAGCCCTGATCAGGTCACAGATCCTAACGCTCCTGGGCTCAGCTGCATCCATGCTACCCGAGTCAGCAATTCTCCCTTCCATTCACCAAGCATGGCCCTTCATCTTGAATCGTTTCTCCGACCCAGAACCGTTTGTCGTCAGCGCTGCTGCCCAGCTCGTGGAGTCCCTGGCAACCCACGTTGGAGATTTCATGTCCCGAAGGATCTGGGACGACATTTGGCCACGGTTTAACAAGATCTTGACGAAACTCCATGTTGACGCCTCCACTAACGCCTTAACAAGGAGAGGGCCTGGTGCCGTTGGGACAGTATCGGCATATACTCACTCTCATAGGCTCTACAGAGCGCTACTGAGGACAATGACCGCAGCCGCGAAGGGTGTCCATACACAAGACAATCCCATGTGGGAGGTCATCGTTGCATTTAGGCGCTTTTTACATGCTGAAGCCCACGAGGAGCTCCAAGCATGTGCAAGGGAGCTATATTCAGCCATTGCACGTAATAATGAGGATGCTGTATGGTTTGCGTTATCAGCCACCCAAAGCAAACTTGGCGATTGGACGTTTTTGGAGGAGGGTAGGTGGGACATAACTGCGAATGTAAAAATGCTCTCAATCTAGGATACTCGTTGGTCCATGACTAATCTCATACTACTCCTTGCGGTGGTGCGTGCCGCCGAAGAGTTACCCCCGCTTCCTGAAACAATGCCGCTGATGCGTCATCCCTGGAGTACATCGTCTTCAGCTCGAAATAGAGAATCATAGAACGAAATGTAACTTTACACTTTATAGCTTAGATTGTAAACAACCTCGCGCACACCTGCTTGGATAATCTTGATGGTACATTTGAGACAAGGACATCTGGGGGCAGTTTCCGGATTACCCGTGATCAGGAAATATTGACATTTGACTTACGTGTTGCAATAGATCACGGATCCGTCTCCTATGCGGTCTCTTCCTGCTTCTAATAACGCGTTCTCCTCTGCATGAAGACATACGCATTCATCCGAGGTCTCAGCAGCGGTATTGCAACGCGTACAGCCACCCTCGGCGCAATTTGTAAGTCCCCGAGGTGTGCCATTGTACCTGGAAAGCGTTCGAGTTGATGAGCAAGAATGTACATCTGACGTGGTCCGCACCCTGTGGCAAGGATACGGTTGTTCCGAACTAAAATGGCACCAACACGTCTCTTCATACAGTTGGAGCGGTGCGATGCAAGCGTTGCGAGCTGCATGAAGTAGGTATCCCAACTCGGCCTCAGCCGTTCTGGGTTGGTGATATCCATGTAGTCCAGATGTTCGTAGAGAGATTCTCTGGTCTCAAAAGAGTTCAGGATGTGTAGCTTGGCGAGATGGCCCATGGATCTTAAGGAACAAGTTGCTGGAGACTCGTTCCCGAATGAGCGGGATGAAGTATGAAGAAAAGCAGAACCATAATAAAATGTATCATGCTCTTTCACAAATTCCTCGAGGTCGGCACCGTATCCTAAACTAAACCTGATAAACGCGGTGTAGGGGAATCCGGGTTTGTCATACTCACTTTGAGCTCCGACGGAACCGATGAAGTAGTGGAGCATCAACACAGACCACCATGACAAAAGGTCTTGTTAAAAATGTTTCCAGAAGGTGTTGGGTATTGAGATCGAGCGTGACGAAGTTGGAACGCCAGTTGCGGGTAACATGTTCGAGCAATTGGCCGTATGATTGAAAACATAGTTCCTCAAAGTGCGACTGTGATACCTCTTGGGATACCTCCTGAGGGAACGAAGGCGATATCGGAGACCCAAGCATCAAAAACGACGTAGGACGATCCTGTTGTGAATCCGAGAGGGGTGCAAGTTCAGGTTTCTTGTGCTTGTTTGGATGCTTTCTTGTCATTCCTTCACCACGTTGCACACATTGTGGAGCATCAAGCCGATCCGGATATTCTCCATTCTATGCTCATCCAATACAAGCACTCACTTCAGATGGATTACAACATATCAAATTGGTCTTTGACATACATTTCTGGATAAAAGTCGAACAGGTGTAAACCCCCGCTGATTCGCTAGGAAATCCTTTACTGTCGACTTTCCTGAGAACCGAGTTCCAATGAGTGCGATAAACATATGATCAAAGGTGGTCTGGTTATAGCTGAGAAAACTAGTATTGTTGCAGTCTAAGAGAACGCAAGATGTGCGGAGGGGGTTTCGCGCCCATTGCTGGTGATGGGATGGTAATTCTACCCGAATAGGAAGGAACCGAGTTGGGCGAAGCATTTCCATGTTTTGGCTTCCTCGCTCACAACACAGCCAACCTACATTTCTGCGGAAAAGTACATATTGGGACATTAGACTATTTTGAGAGTTCAAAACGTAAACAGTTCCCTGACAGTGCCCCAACCACCGGCGGGAACAACAAAATCGGTTTGATTTTGGGGCTTTGACTTCGGGATTGTGAAAGCCTGCGCAGCAACAACCGTCATGGAACTGTGTCCGTGTCATGTTACGACTGGTACCATTGCATGTTTGCGCACTTCAACAAGCTAGTCCCTCCAAAAAAAAAAAACAATGGCTTCCGGATTGAGATCTACGCGCTTTCGCGAGGGGGCCGTGTCCCCACGTACTGTAGCGGCTGGAATATTGCGACGATATGGCTCCGCCATCAGGAGTGCCCTATCTTCATCAGGTCAATCATACACCAAGAAATATACCGAGTTTTCCGTAGGCTGCTCTCGGAGGAGTCTGAGTGAGCGAGATACTCCTGAGATTGGCGACCCGTATCGTGAGAACCTCCCATCTCAGATCTTAGCACGTCCGAATTTGGGTTTTACTATCATCATCATCTCTTGGTGAGTAACGTGTAGTATATCGCTTGCATCAACGATGCTGGTCCATCGCGTGTTGTACGGGACTGGTCATTGTTGCATTTATTTTCTCGGCCTCATTCTACCCGCCTGGGAACCCAGACGCTCGTCTAAAGACGCCCTTGGATACTTCAAGGATTTGTGGTTGCAGCGCTCTTCGCCGAGTTCATCTTCCGGGTCTAAGTCCTGGACACTTGCTTCCTATCATATTGTCACAATCAAACACAGGCATATTTCACATTTGTTTTTCTTTCCGGCGGTCATACTACCTCACGGTGCACCCTTAGAACCATATGGTTTCGTTGGCGTCTGAAATTACTGCCGGCGCTCGCGATGACGCTGGCACATCCATAGCTCAATCTCTGCGTACCGAGCCAGCATAATCCTAGGAATGCGTGAGTATCCCCGCTGGTTAAACTATGTACCTGTGCACTGTCACTGAACTTGCCTATCTATGGCAAATATCCTCGAAGACGATCACGAGATGCCTCAGCGCAAAGTGCATCTGTTTCCCCTCAAGCTTGCTACGAAGATCCTCCGTTCAAGGATCCTCCTAGACTGCCTGCATACCAAGATTTTGGTCCGAGATCCACATCATTTTTGCTGTGGCAATGTCTGCGTTTATGAATCGTAAAAAAAACTCAATTCCGATCTCTCTTCGATCCAAGTAGGGACCTGGTAAGTGATACTCGGTTGGATGCCCATGTGGCGGCGAGATTCGAAGGTATTCAAACATCGCATGGCTCCTTTAATTCAGGTAAATACCGCTTTGCTCGGAATCAAGGTATCACCACACTGACTCCGCAGTATCCCTTGATCTACAACATAAGTCCGGTGCGGCATATTCAACACCTGGAGGTATCGTAGCATGTTGGTGACCGGATCTCAATTTAGCTGCCACACACTGTAACTCATCATCCTGATGGTATGGTTTCCAGCTAGTCCTTCGGTTACCTTTATGTAACGAGTTATTCCCGAAAATCCGGCCCAGCGCCTTGGGGTTGACCCTTCACCTGCATGGTGGTCGGTCTACGCCACTGTGCTGATTATAGGCACTTGGAGAATACTTCAATTGGTACAAGCTGCAGAATCGGGTGTATATGGTTGTATCCGATCTCACCGGGCACTCAAGGCGACACGGAAAAGTAGGACATCGTCGACCTCAGCACTCTTGCAACATCCATCCCCGGTCATCTCCTCAGCGGTTCCAATTCTGTATTTAACATGCACACGAATCTGTCTGTGAGCATTATCTTCATCGCCATGCCCTCCCTCGACTCAACCCCTGTTGTCTCAGTGTACACTTCTTCAAGGGATGTCCCCCAGCACGTAAAGTGCGCAATGCACTCTTCGCCGTGTAGGGCCAATGTCATCCTTGCTCATCTAGATGCCATCCCGAAGTCCGCAACCAACCAACTCTGGATGGTCTGCGAGACCAGAGGTTTGGGCGAACCGTCTTCCAGAATCGAATTCGTCCTCGGATGCTTTGATGGGTCAATGAAGGCTTATCCCATTGTGATATTTGCCAACATTGATCATGTCCCGACCTCGGAATACGTTCGCTGTAGACTCGAGGATATGGCGAAGAAACTGATGTCTCACGTCCCGCCAAGTCGCGTATTTTCGATCTTTGCTCCTGACCGAGTCGCGGAATGCTTCGCGATGGAATGGACGAAGTGCTCTGGTATTCCTCGGGAACCAGATTCCCCATACTATCACGCCAACCTCAAGTATTGCGACAAACGATCCTTCAATGACCAGGGCCCCCATACACTAGAAGGATATACATGCAATGCAAGAAGAGCTACTCCTGTGGATGAGGAGAAGGTCGGAATGCTTTGTCACCGCTTCGCCGAATTGTCGGTAAGCATTCATACCCCCTTCCAAGTTCAACTGGTTTAAGTCTAATTTACTTGCCGCTAGTTTCCATTTGTCTTGACCAGCGAGGAGGCGCGGAATGAGGCAGCAATGCTTATCAAGAAAGGGCAGGTCTGGGTATATGAAGTCGTACCTGGGGGAGGATTTGGAGAACGGGAAATTGCTTCAATCGTTGCGGCGACCCGGACAAGTTGTAGTGTCACTGCGATAACCAAGGTTGTCACCAACGATAAGTGGCTCAAGAAAGGTTGCGCAAGGGCCCTCACAGGGGCAGTCACGAAAGAGTACGCACATCTCTTCATCAGCAATACTCGGTATTCTGACATACGCGACAGATTACTAGAGATCAACAAAAGTGTCGTTCTCTATGTTGCGCATGATAACCCAGCGGCATCGTCAGTTTATCGCCGTGTAGGATTCGTGGGCCCTGACCCTCTTGCCCCGAGTGCCGAAGAGTCTTGGAAAGAGATTGGATTTGACAGGAGGCAAGTGACGCTGGGGCACTGGTGATGACGTATGATTCCTGAGACTGCGCTCTATCCCGTTATATCGCTCGATGTACATACTGTACTATAGTATACACCTTGCGAGGTTATAGTATCTGGCTGGGCTTGATACGCCATATTCTGCATGTTCACACGTTCTGAAACAGCATGCTTAACCTTGACGCGCCAATCCACTGTTCGAACCATCTCTTCATCTCACGATTCAGGGTTGTTGTCTCCAGGGCCTGTAATAATTCGTGCCCTTCCGTAAAGGCTTGCATGCCATCGGTCGCTTGTGAATTCCTATAACCAAGGGTACCAACAGTAAAATATTCAAATCACGACGACAAAATGCTTAACAAAACCCGGAATTGAACATCGTTGGGAGACCGTCGTAGGAGTCAAAAAAAGTGGCTAACAAAACCAACAATGAAACGAAGGGAGACCCGTGATGAGAAGCTTTTAGAATAATTAATACGAGGGGTATCCATTAACGTGGAAAACAGAACCCACAATATTGATATTGGATCCGTATCCCGGGGTCGTCAGAAGACTCAGAATAGCGATAGGGTACACCGAGATATAATGCATACTAACGAAAGGATCCCAACGACGCATCCAATGAACCGACAAGTGGTCCTTTTTCATCTTGAGAGTCGGTTCGGAGGTAATACCTTCGCTTTGCGTTTTGCACCTCCACTGCCTGAGGAGTGTGAACTACGAGTGTTTTGAAGTCCGAGTTTTCTTTTCCTCGCCATGGCTTTGGCTTCGGTCCGACTATCCTTAGCTTCTTTCATACTCTTCGGAGCAGTCGTTTTAAGCTGTTTAATGTGTGTAGGTTCGAGGCCAGGGTTCCGAGGAACATTGGGACCCGTGAGCCAGGGCGATCTCAGAAGCGGTATAGACCCTAATAATAGATCGTCGAATGCAGAGAATTGGGGTGCATCGCTCTACATTATACAAATATAAGAGCGAGGCGATTGGTATATTTGGGTGTTCTTACACTGATTGACACGACAGATGCCCTTCTAAGACCAAGTGCTTGAGCCAGCAGGGATTCCGCCCCTTTCGGAAGGGGGGAAAGAATGATTTTACTTTTCGCAAGTTCCGATGGCAGGGATGGGCGGGAATTACACGCTGCCACCAATTGTGGTAGATGTGAGATCAATACCGGCGGATTTATGTCCGCTTGGCAGACAAGGACAAGGTGGGTTGGCTCGGTAGGAGGAGATTGCACTAAATCGGAATCTCCACCGGAAGACAAACGAAGCCGATACTTCTGGGAGAAACCCTCCAGCAATTTGGTGACTTCGTTGATCCCGATCGATAGATGCTGCAAGAAACCCGTCGACGCGTAGGGGGCGGGGGGGTCGCTCGCAATTTCGGCCATGCTTGAGGCGTCTGTTGCGATCGAGATGGCGGGCCTACCCGTTACATTGCCATCTGCAAGGGTATCGCTTTGAACGTGTTCGTCTCGTCTCCGCTTCTTGTTTTGATTATTATCGGGCTGAATTCCGGCCCTTTTCAACGACTTCGACTCTCTCTGTCGGTTGCGCTGAAGGTCCGGGACATTCTCCAAAATACTAAGCAGTCGCGCGAGTAACATATTCTGGATGTTCATTGGTACCTGGGGCCTACGACAGTGTCAGAAGAGGAGAAAAGAGAAAGAACTTATTTACCATGGTATTTGGAAAGGATTATCAAGTACGGTCTTATACACGACCCTTCTCTCTATGGATTGTTTTGATAATGCTCTATTTGAGATGTTCTGATGCTTGCGTGCATGTTTCTCTGACATGTGGTACCAAGCGTGAACCGACAACGGCGGTACTCAAAAATTGGGTACGAAATGCACCGCAAACAATGTCAAAACACCACTGTAACAAGGCTGATGATAGATCAGAAGAGTACACGAGGAGGGAGTTCGGTGCTCCTCACTGCAGTGGACAACGGGAGCTTGTGGCACGAAAAGCGAATCCCGATCGACCCGCGTGTCACGCGTGGTCACGCGGTTACTATGACTTCGTGTTTGCACCACGTCACGGCTGCGTCACACTGATGATCCATCCACTCGGTGTCCTTCCACCATCTCTCGAACCAACCTACCAGCGGCCAGTGGCATCCCACTGTCTTGCATAACCCCCTTCATAAAATGCCTCACTTATATTGTAACGAAACACCAATCGACCTCCTTTGGTGCAGTGTCAAGTCTAGGTGGCACCTTGGTGCGACGACCAACCAGACTTCACTGACCGATGCCTAGAGGCGCCTTTCCTTAAAGTTGCGTCAAAATGTCAGAACATATCAAGCCATATCAAATCGCGTAACTTTTCCTCTTATTTCCGGTCCTTACTCCTTGCAGGCCTATATGGAAATCCTTATGTCTGTGCATCTTACACGCTCGCGCTCGGAATCCCGGAGAACAGGATAGACATGTACAGTGCCATGGTAATGATTGTCGGGAATACCTTGTTGGTCGACATCCTGCACTTTTCGTGTTATGCCATCTAGTTACAGATAATTCCCGGAGAAAACAATCTGCAACCTGTGATCTCACCACCATCATGGTTCTCGAGGATCGATACCAGGGGAGTAGCTGTGTCCATATGCCGTCCCCTAGTCTAGCTCTGACATGTTCACTGTCCGACCATGTCGCGGGTTTTCCTTGGTATGGAGGCCCTGGAACCGGTATATTTATTTGCTCAAATCATCCCTTACCATTCAAGTTTTCTCTTGATTGTTGCGTTTTGAGGATAGTTGCTGATTGGTCTAACGGTCTCTGCTATCCGACCAGACAATCAGGGTGGAGGACATAGCCTTACCTCGTAAAAAAGTTGGGCCTTTCTTTTCACCGATCAATGCAATTACATCCTGTTTCTGAATTTCAGTGGCTCTGAACTTCTCGAATAGATGACCTACTACCCGCATGTCATCGATTACGACTTGAACATATTCGTTTTCCAAAGATTCGCCTGTCCCCTTTGTAACATCCGAGATTCACTCAAGCATTGCGCTCCGACTGTTGTCGGTCCCGCCGTTCTGAGTTCTCGATACCTGTGACCCCAGGAGGAACTCCAGTATAAAGCCCCGTTTGGTTCAACATGGCTCTATAGAATTCAACACCTCGTCTCATCTCCTCATTTTCACTTTCACTTTCGCTCTCAACTCTTTGTTCGTATCACACCAACTGCAAGAACCATGCCATCGTCCACGCCATCCATCGTCATGTCCAGTTATTCGTCCCCTGGGCAAGTCGTCGAAGGTGTATTGAGGACGCTTCGTGCATCCCCTTGTCGCTCCAATATTCTACTGCCCCTACTCGAGAAGGCTCGTGAAGAAGAGCTCTCTCAGCAAACAGCCGTGCCGAATCAAGTTTGGATTGTGTGTACCTCCACGGACCCAGCTGGTAAAGCCAGTATAGACTTCGTCCTGAGCTGCACTCAGGGCCCCTCGAAAACATATCCGATCTTCATTGTTCCAATAATGAATTGTTCTACAGGCACAGAATATGTACGAAAGAGGCTCGCGAAGATGGCCCACGAACTCTTTCACAAAGTTCAGCCAGGTCGCGTGTTCTCCGTTTTCGCGCCAGATGTCGTAACCGACATCTTCTGTGGAGAATGGGCTCAGTTGACCGGTATCGGACTCGCCCATAACCCGGTATACTACCACGCATGGTTTATGAGGTGCACTCCGGCGTCCTTGAAGCCATCAGCACGTCCCGGGTTGATTGGATGCCAATCCCGTCTAGCAACAGCAGAGGATGCGTCACTCGTCGGTGATCTCTGCTACCAGTTTGCTTTGGACTCGGTCAGCATTCCTTTTTGTTCTCTTGATGTCATTCTAAGATACTTGAATGATAGCCTCCATTCGTACTCACTCAATGGGAAGCTCGGAAGGAGGCAGACCTTTTAATCAAGAAAGAGGAGGTTTGGGTCTGCGAGGTAGCGATGGAAGGAAAGCGTGCAACAATTGCATCCATCGTCGCGGTCACCCGTTCCTGCAAGAAGGTGGCTGCAATTACGAAAGTTTACACACACCCCGACTGGAGAATGAAGGGATACGCAGAGAACCTTGTGCGGCACGTCACAACTTAGTAAGGCCCTTTTTCTTGCTTCAAGATCACTGTGTCATTAATCTCGGTCACTCCTCACTAGTTACTTACAGTTCAAGCAGAAGAAAAGTGTCGTGCTATACGTTGGACGTAACAAGCCCGCTCTGAAAGTCTATGAAAGAGTCGGATTCAACGTATTCGACGGTATTTCAAGCGGGGTTGCGTCATGGAAAGAGCTTGGGTTTGACCGGCAGAAAATCGAGTTAGGCCACTGGTGACCAATTGTTGCTCCTGCATTCCAAGCTTGGACTCTTTCCCACCTGTATCACAACCATAACTTCTTCGGTACATTTAGATGCGGAATTTTTCTGTTGTGATATGCTATCTACGAGCTACTGCTCAATCAGAATCGATGTTCAAGTTATGTATTGTTCCGTAGACTTCGACAGAAGAGTGCCTCTCGTAACGCAACTCTCCAAGTGTTCTTCGATGTCGATGTCAGCTTTGGTGTGGCGTCTTTAGGCTGTGAAGATTCTGTACATGGTACTCAATATTCAGTACTGGCATAACTTACATGCTGGTGTCGGTAGGTTGGGCGCGCGGCGGTGTTATGTGGTGGCTCGCGCCCAACGTGTCGGACAACA
>JANAWD010000625.1:10547-23799 GCA_027627245.1 Meripilus lineatus | reverse complement strand
GTCATTGAGGCATGGAGGGTTGTGAGCTCGTGCATCATTCGCTCATTTTGCTCCTGCTTGTCTGCATGTACGGTTTGTGCGTGCTGACGTAGGTTGTCGAGACGTGAAAACTGTTTTCCGCAGTGGCAAGCGAACGGTCTCTCTCCGGTGTGTTTTCTGAGATCGTGGTCTGTGAGCGATTGCGGGGCAAGAAAATGATGGATCGTACCTGATGTGCCTGGCAAGGTGCTCACTCCTGCTAAAGACCATACGACACTCGCCATAACCCCTGCACTGGAAAGTCTTTGCTGGGGCGGGACGGTAGCGTTTGTTTGCGGCTTGGAGGCCGACAGAGTTTGTGAGCGAGGGTTGCTGCTGGTTCTGGAATGGCGGGGGAGGGGTGGCGACTGCCGCGGCCATTGTTGGGGAAGGAGAGTTGTGGGTTGAACGAGTGTCTGAGAGCGGAGAGTTTTTGTCGTCCATTGACTAGGGGACGACGGACGAGATGTTCCTGGGCTCCAGAGTTGGATGGGGATACGGATTCAGACGAACGATTGGACTTTTTCGGGGAGAGCCCACGGGGCTGCNNNAAGTGAGGGGACCGACCCGCATCTCATCCCCGCTACAATTAAGGTACCAACTTAGAAGCGGAGTCTAAACCTTCCCATATCCCTGGGCCGTATTCACTCCAGAACCCAGGCACCCTCCCCGCCATTTTCCCAGCACCCAACGGACCCGACTCTCGGTACACATCCCGCTTTCGGGAGGTTTGCAATGCCGATATTCTGGCCAGCCTCCATGCCCTCTCTCATAAGTACTGCATTCACCGAGGCATAAAGCTGGCATAACGACGACGAACGACGTTTCTGAAACACGCCCACGTCCTACCCTACAAGCATCCGACGACACCTTCATTCAAATCGAACCTACAAAAATCCCACACCGTTTCGCATTTCAACGCGAAAACAACGCTTGCCTTTTTTATCTCCGATATCACACCACTCTCCCTCCGCACTCTCTCCCACTGGCCTTTCCTCCTCTCCTCGGTGAATAGACGGTCCTTTCCACGTGCACTCGCAGCGTACCGTAGTACTTGCCCTGCGCATTTCTCACCCTTATCATTTCCTTCTTGCTTTCCTCAACAGTACCTTCCATACAAGCCGTCCCATCTCGGCCCTCTTTATCTCGTACCTCCG
The DNA here is from genome assembly GCA_027627245.1 of Meripilus lineatus. Classification (NCBI taxonomy): domain Eukaryota; kingdom Fungi; phylum Basidiomycota; class Agaricomycetes; order Polyporales; family Meripilaceae; genus Meripilus; species Meripilus lineatus. The sequence continues at coordinate 22,624 of JANAWD010000625.1, read as the reverse complement.
TTTTCTCAAACAATCCATAGTTTATCCCATGCATCACTTTCCATGCCCACTCTCATTCCGAAATCGCCAATCCACTCTTCTATACTCTAATACCAATTCTTCCCCTTCAAACGAGTTTCGCCTCTCGCCGTTTCGTCCTCTCCCATTTTCTCGGAATCATCATTTTTATCTGCCGAATAATACATCACACGGCTCCCGGCCTCTTCCAACCCAATCATCTCCCCCTCCAGCTCCCTCTCATAGCTCGACCCGTCCTCGACCCAGCTGCCCCATCAAATACTGTATCATATCTGCACAAGCCCCATGTACCAATCCCACAAAGACCAGGCCAGTCACTTCCAGATCCGGTCACAACCCTCCCAATTCCAGCCTTTTGGGCACCCTTGCAGATCTCCATCAGCTCCATCCATCAATCCCATCCTCAATCTCTTTTTCCCCTGTCTTTCCTCACTATCCCCCCTTGGTCCACTCATTCTCGTCCCTCTTGCCAAACCCGTTCTCTTTCATCATTTTCCTCCTCTCTCTCCTCCTCCATCTTACTGGAAAGAACCTTCTCCACTTCTAGTCCTCTCCCGTTCTAGACTTGCCGCCTCTCTTCGCATCCTCCCCCCTCGGCCTTTCTTCATCTCATCTTCCCGGCTTTACAGTTCTTGGCACTCGTCCTCCAATCAAACAAAACTCACATTCTCGACCCTTGGTCCTTGACTTCTCCACTTGTCAAGATTGACACTAAGAATGGCCGCCTGCTTTTCTTGACCCGCTCTCCCTCCCTTCCACTTCAGGTAGTCCCCTCCGTCCCTGCGACTCTTTCGGATTAAATTGCACTTCTTTTCTCTCGTAACGCGCTCCCCTCTCCCTTTCCAATTCGTTCCTTGACTCCAAATTCAGCCAAGATCCTCCAAGAACGTCAGATCCCTCCGTCGCGCAAAATAGGTATTACCCCCGCCGCATCAACGTCTCTCGCGTCTCCCTGAAACATCCACACTGATCGCATGCTTCAACATCACTCCCATCCCACCACATCGTATTCTGTACGTACTCCTCCTTCGGCATTCCTAAATCAACTCCTTTGCGTCAACATCATCCTCCCCCGAACTCTCGGCCCTGGTGGCTGTGTGTCAATCTCCCACACCCATCCCTGCTATTCTCTCTTTCGTCCCTGTTCTTCCGAACTCTCTGCTTTTCATTCTCAGAACCCTGCCCGAATAAGTATTCCCTGCATGCGTGCTACGAATCTACTTTCGACAGCTGTCCAACACATGACACTTTGGGTATCCCTTCACCACGACACCTGCTAGCTCACAGTGCTCAGTGCATATGTACCCTGTCTTGTATTTGCTATCGATGCTCGATGCTCGGATATACCGGAGCAGTCGTCTTGGCTCTCGCTCGCTCGGTGCTAAAACCCAGAGCGAAATTCCAAAAATCGGAGAATATCTTGTTCGCCTTTGGCGAACTGACGAAAGATCTTTGCAAAATACCTATCGAACCCGTTCCAGAGTATTCTTAGAACGCCCTGAAAAAGTCTATTTTGTTCCATTCTCCTGCCCCGCTGCGCCCTTGTTCTTGAAACAAATCTTGCCCTTGCCTTTCCTTCTCACCATCATCCATTTCAATTCAACTTGGTCCGTCTGTTCCTATTGCGTATGGCGGTTGAAAAAGAACTTTTTCATCCTTGTCCATGTTTTCCCTTTCCCCTAGTACATACAGTACAACAAGCGGTCCGGCTAGCATCACCTACATTAGGCCGAAAGGATCCGTGTACTTATTCTGACCATTCATTCACCTATCACAAGAAGATGGATCTTTGTTCTTTTTCGTGGCGAAACTTGCCTCATCTCAATCGTGTGGTGTTTTTTCTACTTGCAACACGTATGCGGGGAACCTTTGAACCAACAAAGAGGACATTTCCATGCGACGAACGATCCCCGAGTCCTTCCTGGACAGGAAAGCCCATATGGTACTCCTCCCGCACATGGTCACAAACTCTCATCGGGTCCACTGCTTCTCGACAAGGATAACGGAGCATCCATCATCGAGATGTCAATGTTCCCGATCCTTTGTCCCCCCTCCAACTCTGGCACATGTAGTTGTGTCATTTCGCTGAAGGACCTTCGACTTACATTTCCGTCCCTGATCGGCCTTTGTGGCGCTGTGCCTAAGGTCTGTCGAGACAAAACTCTGCTCCGAAGCAAGATGCAAGCCAAAAGACCAGCAAAAGCTTATCGACGAGCCGGATTGTGGCACTCGTTGGGTTGAGTTGCTGACGGTCGATGGCATTGGGCTGCGGGAAAGAAGGCGAACGCCCGCCCTTTCACACCCCTTCAAATCGTATCACCATTCAGCCACATTGGTGTGTGCCTGCTGCCATTGTCGTGGAACGTGCGTCACTCGTTCACGTATATCTCGATTCTCTCACTGGGAGCCGTTTCTTGCCTCTCTTGGTCTCATTCTCGATGGTTTCCCCTTGCGATCCATACCAATTAAGCTTTGGTTTCGATGCAAGCCAACTTGACTTGGGCAGCTGTCCCCTCCCTCCCGACCCTCTTGGTGATACTCGTCATTTCGGGCTTCATGATCTCTTTCGTTGGTCGTTTTCCATTCTCTCTGCGAAATTATAGGCCGGTGTTGACAAGTCGGGATGGCGGTCATGGAAACATTTACCACGTCGGGGTTAGTTTGTTTTCATTTCCCGCGCAGTCGTGCAAGTTCATTAATATACGCCATTCTCATCAGACCCTCATCGAGTTGGACAAGATATTGAAACGCTGATATCTTCTTCCGAACACGTCTTCTCATTTGCCCGAACTCGCAGTAAAATGATCAGTTCGGGTTCTGACATCTCGAGAACCCATCTGGAGGGGACATCTTATCAACGAACGAGAAGGATCTGCGTAAATCCCTCGCTTTGGACAAAATAAAACATGTTACATCCCTTCAATCTCCCGTAATGACTAGATCCTGACACCACGGAGAACCAAGTCATCCCGCCCCAACCCAAGTGCATTTCCCATCGAGTCTGATGTTCGCCAAAGCCTCTCGTAAGCCCTCTCGTTATGATGAGTCTCTTATCTCATCCCTTTCCAATTCTTTCTTCGGGCTCCCTGTCATCGATATCAAACATGTCCAACTCAACAGTTGAGAAGCTGGAAAACATAACAACCTGTTTCCATCCCTTGTACATCTTCCGAACAAATCGTCCACCACCGAGATAGGATAGAAATGGACGACGCAAATGCCAAGTTGACAACCACCTCCGTTCTGTGGGACTCATCCCCATGGTGCCCAAAGCTCCCAGATCGAGAGAGAAGTCTATCAGAGGACCTCTCCCGCGAGCTGATAGTCAAGAGGTCGATGGGACACTATGCAACATAAAGTAGGCCCATAGAGTTCTACCCCTCCATCAAACTTCTCAACAACACCTTACTGCACTCGAGAATCTTCCCCCAGCTCCCCTGTTCCCTTGCCCCTTGTGTGCCTTGGACCCGTATAGCCACCACCAAGACGTCGTGGAGGGGAGAGGGGGAAATCCCTCGTTCTCCGTTCCTGATTAGCACTGGGGGCGCTCGGATATTCATACATCCTCCGGGCTTCGACCCCAGAGCACAGGTATCGCATGGCGAAAAGCGCCAATTAAGAAACACAAAAAAGAGGGTAGTGTACCAGTTGACAGCGTTTGTCCCCGAAAAATGCGAACTTTGATTCGCATTCCCCGGCCCTGATTCTCCTCTCTACGTGCGAACGAGACACAAAAGGGGAGATATAATCAAAGTTACCAAGAACATGATTGAGGGGAGTTTTATCCTATCATGGTTCGGTGGACCTCCCACCTATTTATCTCATCCTTCTGAGGATCATGCTCTTTCAATAGAGTTTTTATTGGACAGGTAAATTTCGGCGGATTTATAGATACACGAGCTGACTCTAAACTGCGGGCATGTGCAAGTTTTGTTCTAGGTCCAGAGTGCACCCTCTTTATCTGTATTTCTCAAGGTTCATACCGGGGCCAGAGCCAACATAGGAGGTAAGACCACAAGCCGGTCCTTGTGAATGAATTCTACGACGATTCGCAACCTGTCATACTCTCGAGAGTAAAAAATCACGATGGTCTATCCACGTTGAGGGGTACAACCCGTGCCGCGAAGAGAAGCTACTCGACGAGTCACCAGACATGTCCAGGAACGGCAAGTGTGGAACACAAGAGTGGCAAGCCAGGGTTCAACTGGAGCGATTGCGACAGATGAGCAATGGTGGGAATAAATCGCACCTGTTGACTCTAGATATGATACTACCGGGACGGTAAGAGCGATATGATTACGGTTCGGCTTTTTTTCTCAGTGGGTTCGTTTTGGACGCGGGAAGAGGCTCTGGGGATCACCCGAGCGCTGACGAAGCAAAAGCTCCAAGTCACTTGTAATGTATTCCGGTAGTTCCCTGGACCGTCTCAAGACCTCGAGGAAGGTGTATTGTTGTTGTCCAAGTTTGCTAAACTTACAGCAAGAAGAGAGGACTGTGGTACCTCTTGTCCTGTTCTGGCCGGCGGTAATCTTGGGCTTCGTGTGAAGAGAGGAAGGGGTGTCAGTTTGTGAATGTCAGCACGCAATCTATCAGGGAGAAAGGGGCCGACGCATCTATCAATTAATAATGAATACGGAACCCTTCTTTCGTGATCCGTATGGTCCGTGGTCAAATCAGAGCGCACGGCAGGACGTCTGCATCCAGCAGAAAGATTCCAGAAGCCTGTGAGACAAGCTGTCAAACTTGCCTGTCAAAGCCAAACTGAACCATTTTTCTCCCTGCGTCTGTTCATGACTTTTTTTTTTCTCTTTCGCGTGACGTGCTTGCAAGTGGATTATGTTTTCTCTTGAATTGAAGTTAGTCATGTATGAATGTTTCCAATGCGGCTCGATCGGGTGTAAGAGGGTGACCGGTGTTTACAAGCACACAAGCTTGGACAAGGCGCATCTCGGCCATTGGCGCAAGGCATGCTGATGGTCATTCATGGCCATTTCGCGGCGGCCAGTCGAGACCAAACACACAAAAAAGCAACACGTCCGAATTCTGCATCTCACCCAGAGGCGGGAATAGGTCTGGGCAGTTAGAGGGCTTCGACGATGGCGTGGCAATGGGGGGTCGGCGGCACCAGGTGACGAGACATTACGTGGGGAGGCGGAAAGATGATGATTCACTGTCTTCGGTGTTGGCGCTGATGCTAAACTCGGATGGAATTCATGCTTATTCGCGCCAAATGGGCCAGACCTATTCGTCCCTTGTTCTCCCAGGACGCGCTTTGTCCTCATTGGAGGATACAAAAGGACCGCAAACGTGCCAGGATGTACGGCACGGGAGCTCCTCGGGTGGTCGCGTACATCCACATCTTGTGCGAAATGCGCGATACGAAAGAGCTTCCGCAGAGTGGCTCAACGATCTTTGGTGGAGATGGAGAGGATCAAGTGAGGCCGCCACGTAAGATCGAGATAGGATAGGTTGGATTTCGACAAGTGATGTTGATGAAAGCGGGAGAAATCTTCATGCACCAGAACTCCATAGCTTCCGATAATCGGAATAGTCTACGATGCGACGTTCAAAAGGGGATTTGGTCAACGAAACATTGGCTCACCTTCTTGCCGCGAGTGCTATCTAAATAAGAACACAGTCTCAGTCAGACCGTGGACATCTGACCTGCGAGTCAACGCTCACAAAGGTTCGTGGTGGAACAATAGCGCACTGATACTGATATTGTTGCTGTACCTCGTTGGCGGAGTCGGACAATTAAATGTCAGCTACAAAGTCGAGCGCGGAGTTCGTTGTTGGGGATGTGTGCCTCTCGAGGGACGTAGGTTGGGGTCTTTCCCCCGATGCAGAAGGTAGTCGGCCCTTGTTAGCCCCATTGTTCCGCCAACAGAAAAGTTGGAATAAACCTATTGAAATACCTGTGATAAGCCTACCTTCGGAGGTGGGCGAAGCCGAGGGCCAAGATGCTGTGGCATGAGAGCTCAGAGGATTGGTCAAGGCTCACGAATGGAGGACCTTATTTGATCACTTGTTCAAATGATGCTATTTGGCCGGTGATTGCTTAATGAATCCATCAGTCCAATGTTCCGGAAACAATCGCTCAACGGATTCACCACAAAAATGAAGAGTCTTGTTTCTTGTACGGGATTGAACGAACAAAGGGCTGATCATCTGTTCCAGAAATATATGAGAATGAGGATGGGTGCGATCCGGAACACTCTTAATTTCCATCGAATCAGACCTTCTGACGTAGTTCTGACATTGTTGAACCATGCCGGATTGGCCAGATGTACCCGCCAATTGTTCCAATGGGGGACCTGACATACACTCTGAGAAAGATCAATACTTTGGCGGTAGAATGTGTACAAGACGGGTGTTGAAATATCAAAGCCACTCACACACTTCAAATGCGAAAAAGTTTACAAGGGCGTTTCAACGGCCACCCTTGTGAGGAAAAGAACGAGGACCCCTGTTGATTCTCGCCTTCCGCCAGGGAAGAGTGGAGATTGTTGAAGAAGATGACGCGCAGCTCCGTGTTCTTGAGAGCGAACAGAGGGTGAATCCCTTGCAAAAACGCCAAAGGTACGATTATTAGACGCATTAGGATGTTGACTTGGCCAATGAGGCACCGAATTCTGAACAATGTTGACAGATGATGATCGGCCGTCGGTTCTTCCTGGGTGTGCGGTGGAAAGACCGCTCTCATGCCCCTGATCAGATCCTAGAGAATAGTAAACAACGACAACGGAAAGTGTGTGAACGAGATAAGAACTTGCCTCTCATTGTCACTTGTGGAGACGGTCCCACCTCCTTGGTCGTAGAGGTGCACCAGATGACCATGAAAATAACCTCGGCATGCACAAACTGTGGCTCAGTCGGACGTAAGCATTCCGAAACCGTATGTGTTCTCTTTGCTGTGAGTACGGGCCCTATTTGACGCCTCATTGGGATCAGGTACATCCAAGGGACGGAACTGTGATTTCATCGAGTAAAGATTTCGGGACTCTGGAGGGGATCCAACGCCGACTGTTCGACGGATTTATTGAGCCAAAGAGCGAGATGATCTAGGACCGTCCGTGGGTGTCAAGGCCGATGTGCGGTCTTGCTTCCCACTGAGAGCGAAGCATAACTAGAGTGCTGATATGACGCCAGTCGCCCAATGTTTCGAAACATGACCACACTGCCACCTTTGATTTGTTACACGAAGAGAGCTGTGAGTCGAAGTTGAGGTGGTTCAAACTTTGTGGTGATACATGGGAGCAAGGGGTACTCGGAAGCGCTCCACACAGCCTGGACTGGTTCGATACTGGGTTAGGCAATGATCGGCCTCCGTGCTGCTCGTGGATTCCAGTGATCGTCGTTCATGACCACCCATAGACGAACAATACTCCGGACTTGGCAAAAGGTGAGAAATCTCGTTGAACCCAGTGAATGACTGACTTACTGGCGATTGCAGGGATTTGTACAATCACGCTCACTCAAATTTATGATTTTATAGTGGCTTGATATTCTGCGAGGGATCAGGGAGTGAAGCAAGACATGATTCACCGCATCAATAGACAGGGCAGGCGAGGCGGGAAAGTTTCCATGTGTGGGATATGGGATCACTGGCGAGCGTCTTGAGTCTTTCCATCAGTGCTTGCTCCTTGCCAGAATGATATCTGAGCCCACACCGCCCTTGCAATAGACCCTGTTCTCATCTCTCCCTCTCTCTTTCACGATCCATTCTGACGACCAAACTCGGTGCTCTCGCCGCCTTGCACATACGAACCTGACCGCCCACACAAAGTGCCCACTGGTACTCTGACGATTCGCTTCTGATCCGAGTAACTCTGGCATTCTGGTGGTACATGCACGCAAATATCTAGTCTTGTCCTAGCTTTCCTACCCTCTCTCTCTTCTTATCATCGATGAACTTTACCCTTGACGATTCTTCTCCTCAACTTGTGTATTCTCCAAACGCCTGGGCGGTCCAGATTCCCTCGGATCCCCGTCTCAATGAGTCCTTTCAGGGAACATACCACTTTGCCCAGGTGGATGGAGCGTGGGTCAACATGACGGTGTCGTGTAAAGCAGTCTATTTGTATGGGTCGAAAGGTCCTGGACATGTACGTAACATCCTCGCATCTCCTGAATGACTCAATTCTGAGATCGAGCAGGGTGCCTACAGCGTCCAATACGACAACCTGGTCATCAACCTCTCTGCGTATGCTGAACAGACACAATTCCGACAGGTCCTGTTCAGCAACGTCTTTGAGCAAGCGGGCACTCATCTCATCTCGCTCGTGGCTCGTCCGAATGCGTCCAACCGGGGCTCATGGATTGATTTCGACTTCGTGACATTCACAGATGCCAGCAAGTAAGTACAGATGATCACTGGAATTATCAAGGCCATCATTGAGTTTGGTTCTTGACCTGTGTTGGTACTGATGAGTTTGTGACAATTATAGCACCACCTCGTCGAGTGTCCCACTCGCCTTTCCCAACACGGTTCCCCCATGGCAAACAGCGTGAGTCCCCTCCCTCTCTTGCTCGAGTGATTATCGTGCCATTGGACTGCTCTGCGGTGCCCGATCGATGTGTCCATGAGGTGCACAAGGGCTTCTATGTTCACATCCCGTTAAGTTTTTCTGAAACGGGAGGGTCGTACCCGTAAAGGCGAGGAGACCCTGAATATAAGCGACGGGTCATCTGAAATACCTGGATGTTCGGACCGCCTCACTGACGTCTTTCCCCCTCAGATCTTCGTCAAATCCCCCGACACCGACGAGCTCGAGTAGTGTCTCGACTGCTTCATCCTCTGCCCAACTGAGTTCATCCAGGTGAGCACGAAATCTCATGCCATTCTCGAGAATCCAGCCCCAGATCCAGAGGAATCTCACGATGCTTCCATTAAAGTAAATCATCCAGCAAAGTTCCAACTATACTTGCGATTCTATTCGGATCCATCCTCGGGATCGCTATATTCCTCTTCCTGATATATTATATTCTTCACCGGATGTACGAAACCAAACGAGCCAAAGAGCATTCGTTCCGATACGGACGAAACCAATCGACCAACACTCTCACTACCAACGCGAACACATTCACAGGAACAGGCACTGCAGTCCCTGCACCATCATTATCTCAATCTCAATTGACATCAGTCGCACCCAACAACGCGACCAAGGCTCAAACAAAGTGGAAGACTGTCAATGGGAGTCAAGTGGGCGTCGGTGGTGGTAGCACAATCACACATGTGACTACTCCTCCAAACTCACCTGGTCTTACGGTCACGGTCGAGGCGTCGGGGAGTGGATCGAGCACGACGGAAAAGGAAGGGACTGTACGGAGTGATACGGGATTGATCTCGAGAGCACCGAGGCCTTTACCTCCTCCTCCGACCTTTGCGTTCTTATCGAACGCGCCGATATCTATGTTCAATAGAGCTGGCAAGGGCGATGCGGATTCTCTTCGGACAGACTTTTTGCAGGTTTAGATTCCCCTTCCATCTTGCGTGTCCCTTTTTTGTGTTCTTTTTCTTGGGTATCTTGATTCATTTTTGGAAGAGGAAGGATCGGAAGGGAAGGAGGGATCGTCTTTGACTGCTGACTGTGGAGGAGAAGGTGAAGATTTATACGCTGGGTTTGGACGCTAATCTACATTGGAAGATCTGGCTTGTTGTGTATTTTTTGTTGGTTGCGTTTCTGTTCGTCATCACGTTGCTTTCTTTCGTCATTCTGTTGCCTCATCTTCTGTTAGTCACTATTTTCTACTTACATACAGACATACAGTACTCGCTATATGCACGGGCTTTCTATATTCTTGCTGTTGTCGTCCTCAGCGTGTACTACAGTATACCATACATGGTTTCTCAAATCCTTGACGGAATGGCATGGTTCTGGACACCGACCACGGCATGACATGAGCATGAAATCGAAGACTTAGCAGCGGATGCATTATTACATGATCTATAAATCCCAAAGGTTCGCTGACGGAAGGGAAGACCGTGAGGGTACATTTCGACTGCTCCAGTAGCAGCAGATTTGCTTCCTCGAACGCAAAAAACCAACTCAGCGCACAGATCCTTGCATGCTCCGGAACTAAAACCTTGAGCCAACCAACATGTGCAACTTTGAAAGTGATGAAAATGAAAATGAAAAATAAAAAGGGCGCATGTGCGTGCTGTTCCTGGGAAGAAGGAAATTCGAATAGAGAATGTTGCAATATGTGGCCCGCCCTCGTCGTCAACCAGCCAGCCAGTGGTGAGGCTGGTGAGGCGATCGATCCACTCTATCGCGATATTTCGCATTTCGTTCTTTAGATCCTGGATCTCCCCACTTTTCAAACCTAGTCCACGTTCAAAAGGAGATATATAACCAAGGTTGACGTTTGCAGGTCCCAGGATCGATACTCCCATCAACCACGTTCGAAAGAGAAGAGAAAGGTTAGATCGCTTTATTTCTATGGTTTACTAACGGAAACAGTCGGTAATGGATGGGGTGAGTGCATTAAAGGACTCGCCACTGTCATAGGCGACCCAAGGGGATCTGCAGAGATAGTGGGAGTAAAGGCGGAGCAACCAAAACGCGTTGAAGAAAAAAAAAAGGTAAAAAGGGGCGAAGACAAACAAAAGATACATCGTGCGATATATGAGTGGTTGGGTTGGTTATGCGGCATGTGTGAGATGAGAATGGCTACGATAAACAGGGTAGTAATGAGAAACAACAACAGTAGTAGGAAACAGCAACTCCTGGCCATCAAGGTGAGAGAGGACGTATGGGATACAAAAGGACGCGCGCACAGGGGGACTTCTACAGCAGACGAGAGGGTAATCATCATCATTGAGCAGAACACAAGAAAGCACGGCAAACGTAGATGTGCAACTACCGGCCGTTTGGCGGAGGTTTGTGATGTCCCGCGACACCTTTGCCCTTGCCTGCACCTATGTTCTCCTTTGCGCCCGCAGACGAAGGAATCGGTGTCCCAAGCTTCGGTATCGAATGGTGCGCAGGTGTATGTGGAGGATGCGATGGTCCTGAATCCGACTCTCCCTCGGTCGCGGACGTATCTTCGTCCACTGGCTTCATCGCGTCCACAATCTCCTGTTCGGCCGCTTTCGCCCTTGAGATGAAGGCTGCATTTGCTGCTGACAGGTGCCCACTCGGATCCGAGCCTTCCACTGCTTTCGCCCTTTCTCCTTCACGATTCCTCCATCTCGGCTCTCCGGATGAGGTCGAGTTCTCCCTGCACGTTGATACCTTCCAGCCAGGCATGATGAACGAGGTCGGCGGCTTTCGCTCGTTTCTCCGGGTTAAGACGCAGCATAGGGTTGAGGAAAGACGCAATCAAGTCTGCTTCTTCTTTGGGGAGCAGATACTTGTCGTTCAAGACCGACTCCAGTGGCCAAAATCGCAGTTTCTGAATATGCCGGAGTTCACCTGGAGAGAAATGATGAGGTACGTGATACGAATGACCGTGTGTGAGACACGCACCTTTTCTGTTGAAGAAATCTGAACTGTATCTCCCGGCAAACGCTACCGACTTTGGAAACTCGCCCATGAGCTCCATGATCTGCGCGATATGATCATCGTCCTTGCTGTACCTCTGACCACTGGCAGGATCAAATAGGTAATCTCCACCCGTCAGCAGTTCGAAAATCTGTGAAAAAAAGAGGTCACGGAATGTTATAAATAACACAAGATAGTGGTGCTTACTACACACGCGACGCTCCAGATGTCTGCACTTGGGCCCCATCGCGCACCTAAAATAACCTCCGGACAACGATATTGGCGCGTCTGAATGTCGTCGGTAAAGTGGTGTTCGACCCATGTAGCTAGAGAGGGTGCCCACTCATCAACGGCCAATCTAACGGGTGCAAGTAGGAGCACGTACCATTGCCCAGATCCGCAATCTTTACTGTAATCTTCTCGGAGCCGTCATACACGTAGCCATCCGTGGACATTTGAGATGTGGAAACAGGCGGTTCAGAGATGGGTTGTCTTCCGGTAACTTGAGCGGGAGAGTAAGGGGCAATTTGGGTGGAAGAGCTTGTGGCGAGAGGAAAAGGAGCGACTGGGCCA